>VDFB02279933.1:0-40068 GCA_007258455.2 Sequoia sempervirens | reverse complement strand
ATTCCATTTCATAAGGAACAGCTGCAACCAAAGGGGGAATTAATATAAAACCTGAATGCTTTAAAAGACTGCAGCTGGGACCCACAAAAAAATGCCTTCAACTAATAATATAAACAGTAGACAGAGTCAGACCAAAATCAGATCCTTGCTTCCCAATTTTAGTGCAGCAAAGTGGAGAAACCATATGAGCTCTGGGTAGGCTGCAAGGTTCTCTAATAAAGTAATATCAACACATATACTCCCTGCGATTCCTTTTTCAGCTGCTAGCATGTTTAATCATTTCCTTATAGGTTGAGATAAAGGAATTATGGCGGGACCCTCAAAATTATAAATTTCTGGCAAAGTAGTACAGCAGCTTCTAAGACAAAGATATCAGCAAATATTATTGATCTTTTGAGTATCTTTTGAAGATACGCTTTCTTTTCAATTAGTACGACAAACCCACCGTTGAAGAGTGGTGATTAGAATTAATTTAATAAAGCACTCCCAGATTGTACGGCTCAAAAATGAAACCATAAACCAATAACAACTTTCTTCAAATAGTATTATTCAACTCCTAATCCAATAACATCTAGAATATTATTAAAATAATTTTCACCATCACATACAGATAATCTAGAAAATCACACTAGAACTCACAAAACTAATATTCACACAACTGAGTGGAAACCTTGCAAACTAAACTTCCACAAACCAACTGAAATTCAGAATTTTTTCAATAAGCTCCTGAAACAGTCTTTTCGCACAAATGTATTCCCTAGATGGAGTTGCTGTTGTTGGATAAGAGGGTTTTTGTCCCCAAATCCAATTGAAAACTTAGAGGGTTTTCATCCTCTAGCCAAAAGTTGAATACTAGATGCTCAAACTTAGGAAAGGAATATTTTGGCAATAAACATTGGATTCTTTTTTCCTCAAGCCCAACTCCTTTTATAATCCCCTGTTTGCTATTTTTACTCCTCCAGAAGAAGTCTCTAGAATCTCTTTTACTTACAATTTTAGTATTTCAATTTGTCTCCCTTGTCCTATTGATAATTTTGACATCATTTTAGGCCCTTTTTATAAAATGCACTTAATAAAATCACTTTGATATGCTTTATAATTTAATAATAAAATAGAAGTTGCTTTTTTATAATATTAAAGTTACTTTTTGGGCAACTTAAATTAAATTATTAAATTGTTTTCTTAGTTTAAAAAAAGGGACATGGCTATGTACCCGAAGTCCTTTGCCTTTTTTAAGATCAATTGGTTGCAATTTATTGAGTGGATGGAGTATGTGCTCCAATTTTGCTTAGATATAGACAAACTAGCAACCTATTGAAACAAAGTTTGAGAGTTAGAAAATTTAAAATAAAAATGAAACTTAGAACTTGCAAATATTTTAGTCTTTAGTTAAATTTTTTATATAACTTATTTATGATAAAACTTTGATCGCAAGGGGATGTAGGTGTTGGAATTGTTGGCCATGGAGTACCAACAATAGTGAGTATCCTTCTTGAACTTGTTATGCAGAGCTTCAATACTTTGACTGTTGGAGTGTACAAGATCAATGAAATCACTTGTGAGTATGTCTTGCAAATTAGGATTAGGGAAGAGTCATAGTTGCCGGGAGACGCAGGGTACTGGTACTGGTACGGGGACCGGGATACCAATCAAATTAGGGTACGTGAGTTAAATGAATAAGGAGACGGCTATTTTATATGTAAATGATTCACCGAAAATTTTGGGTACGGGGACTGGTACGTTGTCTATGTTCCCAAAATGGAGTTTCCCAGCAACTATAGGAAGAGTTGATGTTTGCCTTGTACCTTTTGGTGACTTCAAAATCTCTATATTGGGCAATCCTTGTTGACATAGAAAGAAATTGAGTACTATAGTATTTTGGACTCAATGTGAAAAAAATGTGTAGTTATTGTGTTCAATTTCTCTTCAATAATTGTGTGCACCTATATAAAGAAATTTTCTTTAGGATCGTGCTTTTTCTTATTTATGATGTGTTTCATATTCTCAATCATTGAATAGGTGCTATCATATCTTTCTCCAAACAAGACTTGTCCATGTTGGTGGATCACACTCAAAATGGGCTTGATGAAACTAACGAGATACTCCACAGTCCACACAATCCCATCAAGAGTCATTTAGGATCATCCGCTTGCTATTTGTTTCCTTTTCAATGTTGGCTTGCCTCCATATGGACCAAGTTTGGCTAATGACCATGTTAGAAAGTGCCTCCTAAATCACAAGTTGTCGCAAGATGGTTGTGTTGGAGGCAAAACAAGTCTTAGCAATAAAAATAAAATAATTAAAAAATAAACTTCAATGAAGAAAACTGAAAATCTAATCACAAATTAAGTTCAAAAATTAAATTTCTATGCAGCTAAAGTGAAACATAAAATTTCATATTGTTCCACTTCAGCAGCTCTAATTTGGAAAGTGATATGAGTATGCCCTACGACTTGTGGTGGATGGTGATGAACATTCAAATCTCTTTGGCATATTCATACACTTTTTTGATCCAATCAACATTGTTGCCAATCTTTTGTAGCATAAGGTTGAGGGAGTGGACAACACAAGGTGTCCAAAAGATATTTGAATAATGATCTTTAACCAACAAACCAACCACTCCACAATTCTTTGCATTTTCATTATGATTTGAAGAATGTTATGAGGCCCGATTTCCTCAATGGCTGTGATGAGGATGTTAACAATAAATTGGCCATCCTTCACCTCCTCCTCACAATCCGTGTCTCTAAAAAACATCGCCCCTTCAAGGGACACTACAATTACGTTGATCAAGGTTTAGTTTGTAAGATCCTTTCATTGTTATTGGAAATAATAGATACCCCTGTCTTAGCCCATGAATCTCTTATGAGCTTCAATGAATCTTCTACAAGCTTGACCTCTTTTCCCAATAAGATGCCACACATTGTTTCATAACTTGGGCTCTTGTATTCTTTTGTGGAGCCTTATTGATTTTTCTCACCATTTCTTGCCAATATAGTGAACATACAACATTGAAAGCCAATCCATTTGCATTGATACATCTTAATATTTGTTAATCAGCAATCTCTCGAGCCTCATTTTGAAATGCTATGTCCAATTGCCCCTTTGGTCTCTTATATCTAAGGGGTTGTTCTTGAGGGGTGGTTGAAAGTGGGTGGTTCTCTACCACAACTCTAGGATTATATGGGGGTAGAGGGGGCTTTATTATTCGAGATCCTTTTTTTTTGCTAAAGAATGATTTGTTGTACAACCTTTTGCTTCATCTGCTTGCTTTTGCTCATGAATATATGCTATCACTTGTTTTGATGGCACGTGCACACCATTCTTTCTAGAAAAAAATTGATGCCTTGTTTGGGAATGCCACACAAATGGGCTTTCCCCTAACTGTACGAGCTTGAATACTTGACAACACTCCTTTTGCAAATTCAAATATATATACCCCTCACAACTTGGAATTGGTTGTATCATATCAACATATTTCCAAAGAGGATAATTGGGGTCTGTTTTGAAACAGGGTCACACCATAGAGCTAGAACTAGCTGTCACTGTAAATTGTATGGCAATAAGTTTGATAAACAACAGACTCAAAACAAAGCAAAAAATGTATATGTATCATTGTATACATACATATAACCTAATTCATTTAATATTTTAAACTTATTGATATGGTCATAGTAGAATGAGAAAAAGAAGTCACAAACAAAACAAGAGAGTTCATTTGCAGAAAAAAAACTTATCGCTTTTGCAAAAAATCTTTTTCTATGGTCTCCTTGGTAGTGAATGGGCTTTTGCACACGTGAGGGAATATCAATGCAACCGCTTTGGAACAGTCAATGATTGATGTTCAACTCTTTGTGTAAAGACAAGCAAGAATGAAAGTTAAGCAAAAAGCAATGGCTTTTGCCTTCTGCAATCAAAATGAGGCAAAATGAGTTTGTTTTATTTTTTCAAATTGTTTAGATGACACTTTTAAGGCCAGGGATTTGTTTTTGTCGATCATAGTCAAAGTTGAATGTGAAAAATTATTTAAAAAGGAAAAAAACAGCATGTAAAATAGGATGGGTTCGGTGCAAGTTTGTCATGGTTCATTGTGGTTCCATTTGGGTATGCCTGAGTTTTTTTCGGACAAACCCACAGTCCATTTCTAGCCCCTTGTAGGAATTTCAGGCGTATTGACTCAAATCATGAATCCAGTTCGAACCAGACCTAGATTTGGGGGCAAATACCAGCGAATTGGCAACATATATTGAAACTTTACAGACAGAGGCAAGATCTGGAAGTGGCACTTTGACTATAAAATTAAGATTGCATTGATGACATTGGGGCATTTAAATTTTTGCACTAATTTATATACATATTATCTGAGGATATTAAGTAGTTCCTTCCAGCATGACTTTATTAGCCTTTAAATACCAGAATGCCTGAGCAATATTTTTGATTTCATAAGGATATTTTCTGGGATTTGATCTAACTAAATGCACGAGAAGATGAGACAATGATGAGAAATAGTACTGGGAAGGGTAGAGAGTGCAAGCTTACGATTATCTGCAAGTCAGCTGTCTGTTACTCAGAATTTATATATCTGCTCAGCAATTTTGCCCCTTCCTGAGATTACATGAATTAAACAATACTGTTTTTGGCTGAAATTGAGAGAGCTATTTTGCAAAGGTTTCTGTTGTAGTATTCTCTAAAGTCTAGTGCCACTGTGCTTTTGAAGGATATCAGACATTGTTTAAGTCATGACCTATGATAAGCAAGGAATTTTCAAGTAACTGTTTCCAATTTGATGTGGTTGCCAACCAAGAAAGTTTGGATGGAAGATCATGGTTATTGGCAGGCTGTAGATAGAAAGGCCGGTTAACTGAATGTTGCACTCACATTCATTTATGGCTTGACGTGTTGTTTATATGTCATATGCAGTTATTTCTTTTATACTTAGAGGGAAGATTATGTAGTTTGCCGTCTAGAATTTGTTTATTGATGGCTTTAACATACCATACTATGAATTCACATGATTACTTCTTTTCCAATTTGATTGCAGGAAGCATTTGGCCGATACCTTGACATGCACGAGCTTTACAATGAATATGTTAATTCAAAGTTTGGACAACTTATTGATTATTCTGCATTTCTTGAAGAATTTCCAAAAACACACAATGTTGCTCGTAATCACAAGTTGACAAGGTGAAGCTTGACTGTTCAATTTTTTGAATAAACTAATTATTGTCAGAATCATTTAGTATTGTCGTTCTGGAAGCTTCTCACTGCCCTTTATTTACAGCAATCTTTGATGGAAATTATTTAGTTACTAATACGTCAATCCTTTGTGTGTTGCAGACAATACAAGGATTATTTAACACATTTGTTAGACTATTTCATATCTTTTTTCCAGCGAACACAACCTTTGCAAGATCTGGACAAAATATTCTTGAAGGTTTGTGTGATGTTTTGGGTTCTAGAATTTACTGTTTAGAATGGACATCTATACTTTTTTCAGTTTCTTTTTATGTCATAAATCATAACTTTGGATATATGGAATTACTGAGATCAGTAAATCTGTTGCACATATAGGAAGTATAAGACAGCAGATGTTATGCCCTTCCTTCTGTCAATTAATGGCCATTTGTAATGAAGTTGGTAGAATTTACTTGACAGGTTGAAGCTGAATTTGAGGAACGTTGGGCAGGTGGTACTGTGCATGGATGGGAGGATAAAGGATTAGGAAATGGAGAGCCTTCAACACTACAAGAGTCCATTGACTTGGATTATTATAATTCTGTGGATGAACTGGCTGAGCTGGGTCCAGAAAGATTGAAACAGGTTGCTGATCTGTTATCTCATCATAAGTTTTACCATTGTGTTGGCTGCCTATCCTGTTGTTTGAAATCACTCAAGAGAATGCTTAACCTGTATTTATGATTGATTTATATAAGTAACTATAAAAGCATTCTGTATTATTAAATGGAGATCTATAGAAAAGTTGAAGCCTTATTTTTCTTGAAGAACAAGAACATGAATAAAATGAAAGACTAAAACAAACTGTACTTTTGGCATCAAATAATATTTTCATTTACTAATATGACTAATGCTCCCTATGCTAAGGCCTAGAGGCCTTTTTATAGTTACTTTCTCTTTGTGTTTAAAATATGGAAAATTTTGATTTTCCTCACCTCATTTACAGGAAACACAGCTAACATTAAAGTAGAGTTTATTACAAAGCTAATGAAAATTCAAGACACTCAACACTTAAGGCCCAAAGAGATTTTGACATCTTACCATTCTGATAACAATTATATAGCTAGGTGTTGAAGTGTCTCAGGTCCTTACACTGTAGCTTCTTTTGGAAATAAGTGTTTTCATTATCATGTATGCAGTAGGGATCTTGTTCTCAACTTGTCTCTGATTGCCAAATGCTGAAATGTTCTTAGAGAAGGCTGACGTGCCCTTTGATCTCCCAAGGGTTTCAACTTGGCAATTTTACATTTTGTCCAATCACCCTCTTAAGCAAGATCTGTTTAAGCCTTAAAGACACTATGTATATGATTTATATATTTATTATTAGCCCCTCAAGGCAGTTCAATTATAAATGCAAGTTTGCTTACTTGTGCTAAAACCTTCCAAGGTATATCTCTTGGCTTAAGCTTGTCTTTTCCTTATCCTAGGATTATTTTTTCTTTTTTTGTGAATGAAGTTGTCATCTGAAGAAGAACCAATCTTCTTTGAATAGCTACTCACACAAGTGCCAATCCTTCTGGGTTTTCTTCTTGTTTAATGTTAATTTGAGGTTTCCTCTATATCTGTTGGTTCTCCTGTATAAAAGCAGAGTGTTGTGGCACTTTATGTCATTTTGAACAGTTCCATGTTTACAAAGCATCAAAGTTGAACTAATTATCATAAAAATTAGCATCTCTAATCAACTCACCAGATAAGGCCATACTTTAGTGAGAAGGTAAGGGTGCCATATCAGGCCATTTGACTTAGCTGAACTTTGTATTCTGGTAACTGTCCTCACATAGTCACTCTCACTACTCTAAGGTCTACAAGATTTTTTGTAGCTACTTTCCCTTTGTGTTTTACATGTTCTTTTGTGTTAGAATAATATTTCTTTATACTGTTAATGGTCAATAATATATTTAGTTAGTTTAGACATCTTAAATGTCTTCTATAGTGTGTAGGTAGAGGTTGGTGGACATCTTAAATGTCTACAGTTGTAGTAGCTAGATTCATTAATATCTACAATGCTTTGTAATTTCTATATATTGTAATCTTTCCTTCTTGTTAATGCAAACAAGTAAGCAATTACTAGTTCATTTCAGAACATGGTATCAGAGCAGTAAAAGTAATTTTTTCGAAAAATTTAATAATTTCGTTTTTTTTCGAAATTATTTCCATTCTAAATTTTTCGAAAATCTTTGGGACTGTTCTTCTGGTTTCGTGGGTCTTGGCTGCAGAGGAAAATTTAGGGTTTTTGCTTTGATTTTTTCGTGAAATTTTTTCACTAAAAAAATACAACCCTTTGGTTAAAATCGCAGGTTTCTATTTGTTCTTGGTTGAAAGACCTGGAGAATTTTGTTTTGGTTATGCTAGCACGCATTTTTTTTTATCTGCACGCGATTTAAAAAAAATTGCGACCCTTTCAGAGTTCGTGGTCAAACCCGAAGTCTGTGTGTTCTTCTCGTGTTCATGGAAGGATTTGAAGCGCTTGTTTTTTATTCGCGTGTGAAGGGTTTTTCGCGTCATTTTTGATGCGTTTTTCTGCAAATCGTGTCTTGTCCTGTCTGCGCAACCTAGCTCTGTCCTCACCCTCTCTCTGCAACGCCTTTGAAAGCCTACGCTACCTTATTTTCTTTGCGCGACTTCGGCTTCCTCAGACCCGCGTTTTTTGTTGCAAACATTTCAATCTTCTTCGCGTCCTTTTCTGGTTTGCTGCAACCTGTGCGAAGTGAAAGCCCTGTTTGTGGAGATCAGCGCTTGTGTAAAACGCGTCTTTCTGCTCATGATTTTTGGAGTTCTTCGGACGCGTTTCATCATTTTTCTAGGTGATGCGATTTGGGTCTGCATTTTGCCCGCGATTTCCAATATTTTCTGCACATCCATGGCCGCTCAGGGTTTTTGCAACTCAACTAGGATTTTTATCTTCACTTGAAGTAGAAGAATTATTTTGATTGAAGATTCTTGGTGGGTTTTTCGAGACCTCAATTTGGTTGTCTTCAGATTTTTTTGGGTACCTTGTTTTTCATGCCTCAAAATTTGTGCACTTGGGTGTTGCCGAAATTTTCTGGGTATTCTTCAAATTTTCTAGGTTTGTCTTAAAAACTCTGCATTGGTTTTAGACCTCGAAATCCATGCTAGGGTTTCAATTTCTGCCTTGGAATTTGTCCTATAGAACTTGTTTTATTTTCAATGCAGTGGTTTTTGTGCCTTCACTAGTTTGACCTTGGGGTACGTGATGGCATCTCTGACAAATCTAATGCTTGAAAGTAGCCAGAAGTTCAATGGGAAGAATTATAACACTTGGAAGCAGCACATGCTGACTATCTTTAAGTACTGGTGTCTTGATGCAGTTGTTCTGGGCACCTCTACACGTCCTACCACTGCTGGAAAGGATCAGGACAAATGGGATGAGTGCAACTAGGAAGCTGTCATGCTCACCAAACTCTTAGTCACAGATGAGTAGCTACCTCAGGTACCGTCTGACAAAATTGCTACGAAAATATGGGATCATTTGAAGGCCCTTCATGAAACCTCCGACAAGAGTAGAGCATTCTTTCTCAAGAACATGCTTTTTTCCATCATGATAGATGAGAAAATGTCCTTACAGGAACATTTGACAAAGATTAAGGACATTCGTGATCAGTTGGAAGAGGACATGGTTGTCATTACTTTGAAGAGTTTGCCAAAATCTTATGAGCATTTCATTGAAATGCTCAATATTACTTCGACAAATGTTGACTTGAAGTTTCCAGACTTGTGTAACAAGCTTTTACAACAAGATTGTTGGAGACAACAATTTGGGAACAATACCAGTTCTACCTCCACAGAGCAAGTGTTTTCTGCGAAATCTTCTGCTAAGAACAAAGGGAAGATTCAATCTTCTCAGCCGAAAGGCTTTGGTTCTTCTCAGGATAGCAAGAAGAAGAAGAACATTCAATGCAATTATTGCCATAAATATGGTCACATGAAGGTTGATTGTTGGGTTCGATTGGCTTCTGAACAAAAGAAGCAAGGAGGGTCTCAACCAGTGTTCCATGGGGACGCGTCCCCCCCAAAAATCCTCGCGTTTCCTAGAGGGGGACGTCTCGGAGACTTGGGGACTTGGGGGGGACGTCCCCCCATCAGCCCACCACCGGCGCCACCATCCCACCACCAATGTCGCTGTCTCCAAGATGCTGCTAGGACTTTGAGGATGCTGGGGTGTCCTCAAGACATCTAGGGGACTCCTAGTTGTCTCCAAGATGTATAATTCTTATACTTATACATCTTTTTATAACTATTTTTTCAAGTACTATATGTATTTCAGCACCCTACCGCCGTCCCCTCGCCGTCCCCCTGCCACCCCCAAACTTAGACCCCCTGTCCTCGCGTCCTCAAAACACGTCCCCTACCGTCCCCGTCCCCGAAACCCTGTGGAACACTGGTCTCAACAAAAGGAAAATGTCGTAGAGCACTCTGAGCAGAAAGAATCTGCATTCTATGCTTTTATGGCCAAGAGAACAACAAATCTAGTACAATCTTCTGCCTGGTATATTGATTCCGGGGCTTCGCGGCATTTTACTCATCGTCGAGATTGGTTCACAAAATTCCAAACCATTCTCTGATTCTGTCATTTTTGGAGGAGGCGAAGAGTACACAGTTGCTAGTAAGGGCACTATCCAGATTCACTCAGGAGGAAGAAATTTAATCTTTCTTGATGTTTACTATGTTCCAGGCATGGAACATAATCTTCTCTCCGTTAGCCAAATCATGAGGCATTCTCTCCAGTTGGATGTTTTTTCAGTTCGTCCACCTGCAGCATTGTTGATAGGGAGACTTCTACTACAATCGCTATGGGACTTGAGGATCATGATTTGTATAGACTTGCTGATTCCGGTGATTCTTAGGAGCACGCTTTGGTAGCCAGGAGTACTTGCATCAACAAACTTTGGCATCAATGTTATGGGCACTTGAATGTGCACTATCTCTCTCAACTGTCTCGGGAGGGTTTGGTTGTTGGTCTACCTGAGATCCAAACTCAAAATCATGGAGTTTGTGGAGCCTGTCAAGCTGGGAAGCAGCATTAGACACCATTCTTGGATGGTGATTCTTGGCGAGCCTCCAAGGTCCTTCAATTGGTTCACGCTGATGTATGTGGACCAATGAACACTCCATCTGTTATTGGGTCCAGAGACTTTTTATTATTCGTTGATGATTTTAGTAGAAAAATGTGGGTGCATTTTTTGAAAAATAAATCAAATGTGTTCAGTGCATTTCAGCAGTATAAGGCCTTAGTTGAGAAAGAATCAAGTTCTCAGATTGTCACTCTAAGGTCAGATAATGCGGGGGAGTTTTGTTCAGCTGACTTCTCTACTTTTTGTGCTGCACATGGCATTAAGTGCCAACTCACCACACCATACACCCCTTAGCAGAATGGTGTCGTTGAACGTAGGAATCACACCATTACTGAAATGGCTTGTTCTATGATGGAGTATAGAAATGTCCCTAAGAAATACTGGGATGAAGTAGTTTATACTTCTGTCTACCTCTTGAATTGGTCACCTACACAAGCTGTTAAGAAGAAGACTCCTGAAGAAGCCTGGTTAGGACGTAAGCCTAAGGTTGGCCATCTGAAAGTCTTTGGTTCTACAACTCATGTATGGATTCTGGAAGCCAAGTGTGCTGAGTTGGACTCCAAGAGCCAGAAACTTATGTTTACTGGTTATAGCGACAATCGCAAGGCATACAGGTTGATTGATGTGGAGACAGATCGTCTCATATTCAGTCGTGATGTTGTGATTGATGAGACTACTAGTCTGTTTCTTCCTACTAGCAGTCCTGAGGATCAGCCTATGAAGGTTTCTGATGAGGGTGTTCGTCTTCCTCTTGGTTCCCCTGATGGGAGGGCTTCAAAGCATTCTGACTCTTAAGATGAGGAGTCTACCGGTCATGATATAGCACCACTTGATTTTCCTCAAGACTCACATCTAGATGACTTTGTTCTAGAAATCCCAGGAGCTGCTGTTTCTCCTCTACCAGATGTTGGTACTTCTAATCTCCGGCCTAAGTGGTGGCTCAAGACTATCGGATATCTTCATGATGATGAACTCATTGAGGGCAGATCAACTCGCAAAAAGAGCAAGCAGCAAAACACAATCAATTTTGCTCTTATGGCCAACATCCACAACATCTATGAGCCTCAGACATATTTAGAGGCTAAAGGAATTCCAAAATGGGAAAAGGCTATGGAGACAGAATGCCATAGTCTTCTGAAGAATCACACTTGGGTTCTTTCAAATCTTCCTCCTGGGAAGAAACCTATCAGTTGCAAATGGGTTTATAAGGTCAAGGATCATGCAGATGGTACTTTGGATAAATACAAGGCCAGATTAGTAGCTCAGGGATTCACACAATGGGAGGGCATTGACTACGAGGAGACTTTTGCTCCTACTGCCAAGATGAGCACAATTCGTCTTCTTCTTGCTATTGCAACCCAGTTTGGATGGACAGTTCATCAGATGGATGTCAAGAGTGCCTTTCTCAACGGTGAGTTGCAGGAAGAAGTCTACATGACGCAGCCTCCTGGTTTCAAGGTTGTTGGAAAAGAACATTAGGTTTGTATACTGGTCAAAGCACTCTATGGATTGAAACAGGGTCCCTGTGCCTGGTACATCAAGATTGATCAGTACTTGGTTGATCATGGTTTTCAGCGCAACCCTTTTGACAGTAATCTGTATGTCAAACACTCTGGTGATGATATTCTCTTTCTTGTTGTCTATGTTGATGACTTGATCATTACTGGTAGTTTAGCACATTTGATTGTAGCCCTCAAACAGAATTTGTGCTAGGCTTTTGACATGATAGATTTGGGGCTTTTCCATTATTGTTTGGGTATTGAGGTTTGGCAGACAAGTGATAGTATTCTTATCTCTCAGTCTAAATATGCTCGCAGTCTGCTTGACAAATATCATATGCAAGATTGTAAACCTGCCTCCAAACCTATGGAGAAGGGGCTGAAGTTGTCAACCAACTTTGATTCACCTCCGGTCGATGAAACAACATTCAAGCAACTAGTGGGTAGTCTCATCTACTTCACTGCCACTAGACTTGACATCAGTTTTGTCGTGAGCTACATTTCTCGCTTCATGACAATTCCAAAAGCTGATCATTGGATTGCAGCAAAGCGAGTGCTGAGATATGTTAAGGGCACTTCAGATAATGGCATTCTGTATGGAAGATGCAAGGATCCAAAGTTGATTGGTTATATAGACTTAGATTGTGCAGGTTCAGTGGATGACAAAAAATCTACTTCTGGGTATGTATTCAGTTTGGGTACAAGTGCTGTAACATGGACCAGCAAGAAGCAACAGGCAGTGGCTCTTTCCTTGATTGAAGCTAAATATTGAGGAATCGTTAAGGCAGCATGTGAGGCAGTTTGGCTCCACAGGATACTTTTTGACATGCACATGTCACAAGCAGGACCTTCTCCCTTGTACACTGATAATCAAGGGGTGCTCAAACTGGCCAAAAATCCAGTCTTCCATGAACGTTCCAAGCATGTCGAACTTCATTGTCACTACATCCGCAAGCTGATAGAAGACGGATCAGTTCAGCTGTAGTATGTTCCAATAGCGGATCAAATTGCAAATATTCTCACCAAGTCTCTGAGCCCAGATAAGTTTGTCAAATTCAGGGGGCAACTTGGTGTTGTTGATAGATTGACCATTAAGGGAGGGTGTTAGAATAATATTTCTTTATATTGTTAATGGTCAATAATGTATTTAGTTAGTTTAGACATCATAAATGTCTTCTGTAGTGTGTAGGTAGAGGTTGGTAGACATCATAAATGTCTACAGTTGTAGTAGCTAGATTCATTAATATCTACAATGCTTTGTAATTTCTATATATTGTAATCTTTCCTTCTTGTTAATGCAAGCAAGTAAGCAATTACCGGTTCATTTCAAAACATGGTATCAGAGCAGTAAAAGTAATTTTTTCGAAAAATTTAATAATTTCGTTTTTTTTCGAAATTATTTCCATTCTAAATTTTTCGAAAATCTTTGGGACTGTTCTTCTAGTTTTCGTGGGTCTTGGCTGTAGAAGAAAATTTAGGGTTTCTGCTTTGATTTTTTCATGAAATTTTTTCACTAAAAAAATACAACCCTCTGGTTAAAATGGGTTTCAGGTTCTTGGTTGAAAGACATGGAGAATTTTATTTTGGTTATGCTAGCACGCGTTTTTTTTTCTGCACGCGATTTAAAAAAAATCGCGACCCTTTCAGAGTTCGTGGTCAAACTCGAAGTCTGTGTGTTCTTCTTCTCGTGTTCACAGAAGGATTTGAAGGGCTTGTATTTTATTCGCGTGTGAAGGGTAATTCGCATCATTTTTGATGCGTTTTTCTGTAATTCGCGTCTCTTTCAGGACCCATATTTTAGTATATTCATATCTTCTGCCTACGATAAATGTGAGGCTTTAGCGAATTTAGTATTGCTGGTGTATTGACTAAAGGAAATTTAAAAGTCTTTAGAAGGCTACAGAAAGTAACGTGAGTTTGATACGCATGGAATCAAGTGTTGCCCATGTGTTGAAGTGAGATGTGCAGGTGTATCTATCGCTACAGCCAAGAGTGACATATATTGAGTGATAGCTCTGTCAACAAAAAGGGATGGAATTGCCACTACTATCATATAATCTCTGGCATAGGCTTTGTGATAGAAAATATATGTGTCCATTCTAAATCGGCCTGTTATATATTGTTGAGTATTTGATAAGTGCGTATATATATGTGAAGGATCTTATGTGGATGATTCTCTGAAGGAGGTGCGTGACTTTATTGAGTGAAGGAACAAGTATTTGTATGTATGTTGCTATCATGGACTAAGAAATACATGGTATTTATTACAAGTTTGTGCATGCGTATAAAGAGCTATAATTGTTTGATGATCCTGAATTTCCGCTATCTGCTGCCATTTCTTCTTCGGGCTAAAATTATAGCCGGATGAGGTTATGCGGTTTATAGGGCTTTATGTTCTGTGATTGAGAGTTTGTTGAGGTCGCATTCATTTTACAGCAGTATGTTACAGTGGTTTCAGTAAGTTGGACTGAACAATCAGCTACAACAGTCTTGGTGATATTAGAATTTGGAGTTGAGAATTTGAGCAGGAGATTTTCTGGTTTAAATCAGTCTTGTGAAGTTGTGTTTGCTGCTCAGTTAAGACAGTTTTTGCAAGTTCTGAGTTTGAATAGTATATATGTAAGTTTGGGCTTCACTATACAAGTGGAGGCATTGATTGAATCTGTATTGCAGCGTTATTGTTTTTCAAAGACTGGAGTTGGTGCTTCGGTGTTTTCGGAGTTGGTGCTTTGAAGGAGAGTTGGTGCTCTCGTTGGGTTGGTGCTCACTAAATGTAGTCTGGAGTTGGTGCTTCGAAAGAGAGTTGCTGCTCTCGATGGGTTGGTGCTCACTATATGTAATCAGGGTTGGTGCCCTTTGGAGATAAATAAAAGCAATATTTTGTCGTGGTTTTTTACTCGAAAGGGTTTTCCACATAATCCTGGTGTTTATCTTGTTAATGGTGTTTGATGATGCTCTTAATGTTCTGATTTCTGATTTACTTGATTAATTTGGTTTAAAGTTTTAAAAAGTTTTGAAATACTGATTCACCCCCCCCCCCTCAGTATTTCCTATGTGCTCTTCATATTAATCCCTGCCAAGTCCAAATCTGCGATATGTTTTCAATCAATGATCAGCCAACAGGCCTGGTAATATCCTTTTAAGTATTCAAACCTTGGGTATTGAAATCTTCCTGCACACTGCAGATATAAATATTAAAATATGATCACCAGGCAACACTTGAATCTTTCTTGTAAGTTTTCTAAGCAATCTTGAAGCACAATGCACAACCCCTAAAATAGAATTGTTTGCAAGTAGGCTTGGGAGATCTTTCACTCTTACACCGTGTTGTTCCTCCTGAGGGATTTCGTCCTCAAAAAGCTATGGCTTCACAACCAGCAAACCCTTTCTTTAGCTCTTCTCAAATTTGTGCAAACAAAAATGAATGGAAAAAACCTTAAGTTTGCTTTTTATACTTCACCAAAAACCCACGTCCCACTTGGCTATTTAATGCTTTTTAAACAATATTTGCTTTTGATGGTCATTTAAATATTTCAACTCATAAAGTTGAGGGGTCAAACATTAAAATAATAATACTTTATGCAAACGTCTCATAACACCTTTTACACCCCTTATAATACCATTTTATAAAGACATCCATAATAATTAATATTATTAAAGTTAAATTGGATTAACTTTAATAATATAAATTAAATCATTAACTCCCCGATAAATACCAATATCAACTCATGGGAGTAATCCATCAACTTTCCAGGTATAGGCGTGCTAGTCGCTGACCATACCATGACTTACTATAAATAGTAAGTATGAGAAACACATCCAAATGACTTACTAAAAATAGTGTGGGTAAAAGTGCCCTGAATGGCCTTCAAAAGGCACACCACAAATAAATTGGGACACTAAGCTAAAGAGTATTGAAATAAGCACCAAAAGGTTTGTGGAAGAGCCATAGATCACCCTCAAAGGGCCCCCTAAACACCATGTTAGCCTACGGGGACCAGTTGGTAGACTAACCATTGCATCTGTCAACTACCTAGGAAAAGGGGACATTACACGTGCAGGCTTTTGTAGACATTGCCCATCATTGTTTTAGTAGAAATTTGAGTACCTCTCTCTCTCTCTCTATATATAATAGCCATCGCTTTGATACCCCAAAAAGGAGGGCCGCCGAAAGGATACCATATCACTAACGCCTTTATTTGCGCTGCATCCGCCAAATACCTTTGGAACGTGATCGCCTCAACTTGTTTACTAGTTTTCTTCAGTAGCGCTGATTTTGAGAAACTCAATATTTTTTTCAATTCATTTAAAACGCTTACCAAAGTGAATGAAATTGTGCCTTTTCCAGAATCACCTCGCTAGAGGCCATGTTAAGGCACTAGGTTTTACCTTTTTTATTTTTTCCCTTTATTCTATTGTTTACTTACTATTGTTGTGATTGAGTCTACCCAGTAGGACTTGACAAGTCTAATCAAACTCGGCAAGTGCCTAAGTCATGAGTCCTTGGACCTCATTTTCATTTTCATTTGCATGCCTCAAGACTTGTTGTATCTTTGTGAGTCTTGTATCTATGGATGACATGGTTACAACCTGGGCAGGGGGGATCGTCAATATATTGTAAGAATTTACGTGGGCTTCGGAATTACATGTATCTTCTAAAAAATTCACGAGGAGAGTTTTTCGGGCTTTTGTATTCAAATGTTAGAGGTCGAATGAGAGTTACTGGATTAATACTGACATAAAGAAGTTGTGAGATTATGCATGCATCGTTTTATGTCAAAGCTGATGACTTGTAAAACGCATTTTGATGGACCATAGGACTTCGAAGGTCCGTGATTTGAGTGCTGGTGACAATAATGTATGTTGAGTTTTGTTTGGTGACACCGAAAGTAGTATATGCAGTAGAATTGTTCTTCGAATTTAAAGAGGAATAAAATAAAAAATCACCTACAATGAACAATATGTACTTGCAATTTGCAATTTTTACGTGTTTTTGGAGATTTCACATTCATGTTGAAAAAATTTTAAATGTGTATTTTTTTGGGTTTTCTTAGGGTAAAAGGTTGAGATTCTTTTTCAACACATGGCAAAGGATTTTATACTTTTTGGATGAAAATAAATCCTAAGACTAGACACTTGAACTATTTAGTTAAAAACAAAAGACTAAATAAGGTAACCATACATGGATTGGATAGATTCAAGCACACGCACATGATATTATATGTTAAAACATGATAGTTTCATTCAAAGCTACAACTATCGATCTAACACCTATTGCAATATAAAACTTTCCATAATTGTTAAGTTTCAATTGATAAAGCCCAATAATACATAACAATAAATTATAAGTGAAATAGGCATAATAATTATTTTGGAATAATAGTCATGAATATTTGGTGAATAGCAACTTTGGCAATATGTAGGAGTGAGAATTACTATTAGGAATTAAAATGCAAAATAACACTTATTTATACTATTTACAAAGCATTGCGTGAAAATAAATGAGGGAAATTAATTGTTACTTCTATTATGGATACCTTGATTGCATGTATGCAAGCTTTATTACAATTTAATCCTATCCACTATGTCTAATTCCAAGATATGAAACTGTTAGTTCAATTGACGATTACAATTATCCTTTAGAAGTTACATGTCTTGCATGGCAAGATATCTAAAAATAGTTGACTCTTCAAAAAGCTCCTTGCACAAAAAATAGAGATTACAAAAAATAGCTTGAGCCATTATAAATAGTTTTGGTTAAAAATAGTAAATCCCAAAATATGGTCTTCTATTTGAAAAAGGTGACTACTAAAAACAGTATGAGCTATTTTTAGCTCGAATTTAAAATATATTTCTAAATAGGTAGGTTAGGTGGCTTTGGTTGATTCTGATAAAGCTTTACCCTTGTATTGATCATAGCGATTATTTTGACAACACTTTGAAACCTTTAGTTGTGATGATTTGCTAAGCATTCAAACTTGAATTTTCTGCCATGGCAACTTCATGCTTGAAAGATGACTTCTTTGTTTTGAACTTGTCCTAGGGTTTCAAGATGATTGGAAAAAATGAGTGGCAAAGCTTCAATAGATGTTCAGTGGTGGAGATTTATTTTACATTTCTCACTAAAAAGTGCGTTTAGAGGAACTTTTCATTTGCGGTTTATCATAAAAATTACAGCCGAAGTTTACGGAGGATCTTTTCATTTAGTCACATCGCCAAAGTGTGTTAGCATAATACACTTAGCATATGAGCAGAACCCAAAAGTTTACAAAGCTGTTCAGCTCTCTCACATATATGAAAATTCCCGGTGGAACTTTTGCTAGTAAAGAAGCGCTGGCGGGGAGTGCTCTTGCACCTTACAGTTAGCACTAAAGCTTTGATTTTTGAGATTGGGCAAAATCTTGAGTCCACTGATTTGCTGTTTAAGAGATGGCACCCAGAGGGCTGGAAGTCTGACATAATGTAGCCACTTTCGAGAGCACTCAAACATGACTTTGATGGCAATCCTGTCCCCATTGTAGATAATCATTGAATTTCTCTAACGAGGTTTGGATGCTTTGATATTTGTGCCACGCCCTATTCAGAGCCAGTTTGTGTAGCACACTTTTTGGAACCGCCATGATGTTTTCTGGCCCGCTCCGGAGCCCAAAACATGGTCAAATAAATTTCATCCAAAAATCTGAATTCTCTTTTGTCTGGCAAGCAACTCATGAAATGTGAAACCACATGATGTGCTATCCAACGATGCAGAAAAATATTGTGTAGCAATTTCAAATTTAAGTAGGAATTCTTGCACCCAGACATGTCAGCTCAAATCTTCTCTCAATGAAATCTGTTTCTATCACTTGAGGAGACACAATGATCAACACTCCATGCCTTGCATATTCTGACTTTGACCAAACTTGTTTCCCACCTCAGTGAATTTTCTGTGATCTCTTTATCAATAGATGTTCATTCTTTGCCTTTCTGAAAGTGTTCAAAAGTTCCCTGATCTCCATCAATTAAGATTGGGAAAGATGACAAAACAACATTGACCAGCAGGGAAAATACAAATGTTTGAATGAACAGAGAAACAAGGTTTTCACTTTGAAATTTAACATAATATGAATTTTTTTCCAAAAAATTGGTATTGGGTTAACAGTGTACAGAAACACAAAAGAATGATTAAAAGCTGAAGCGGAGTCCTGCTTCAATATTATAGAATAATCCTTTTGATTAAAAGCTGAAGCGGAGTCCTGCTTCAATATTATAGAATAATCCTTTTTAGGAACCTACCTTAAATGAAGTCAAATGTTCTGCCGAGTGCAGCTTTAATCGAAATAAGGCAGCTAGAGAAGAAATTTATAAGGAGGGATGTTTTTCATACAGGGGGTTATGGTCTTTGGGGACACCAGGTGCTAATAAAGGTCAGATTCAATTAGTTGAGGTGGCTAATGAATCCCAACTTTGAGGATGAGGAAGATTCAGTACATCTTGTTATGCCTCTGATAAAATGTCTAGCAACAGGAGACTTCTCTGAGCATCTAGCCACATTATTAACAGCTATGAGAGGTATATCCATTCACTCAACATTATGTGGAGGGCATGCTTGATTTTGGAAGTACTCATAACTTATTGGATTTGATATTTTATTTTGTGTGGGCTTACCAAGTCTTGAATGCATGCCTTTGATATTAGTATTGCTAATAAATCCCATCTGCAATATCGTACATGTAAAAAGACCTTAAGTTTTGCATGGGAACTTCTGTGAAATCTGGTTTTTATATTGTGCCACTGGGTGGCAGAGAGACAAGATTACTTGAAGAATTTAACTTGAATTTTTAGAAGCTGTCCTTGAATTTTATGCATGACTCAGGACAACACCAAATTCATGTGCTCAAATCTCTGAATGGCAGAATCAATGCAGAAAATCCAGAAATAACTCAGAGAAGGGACCTCTTTATATGTAGTCCAATGCAGTACCTTTAAGGGGCTACAACAATCGAACAGACCAGCAAAACCTGTGTAAACACAGGCAGTACATGATCTATTTTATCAGTTTACAGATATGTTTGAAGAGCTTCGTAAACACTTACTTTACGATAAATTTCATGAATACATCATAGAGCTGGTGAAGCCTATCAAACTGATCATAGTACCACTTTACTGACATGGGACACCTGAAAGTATTTGAGGATGAAATTGAAAAGGTTGTTAAAAGGTTGTAAAAAATGGGGTGCATCAGACAGAGCGAAAGCCTATCTGTTGCCCCAGTGGTACTAGCATGCAAAAAAGATGGATCATTTTGCATGTGTATTGTTTGTTACACTCTTAATAATTGCAAAATTAAGAATCAGTTACCATTTCCAAGGGTTGATTGATGAACTGATTAGTGCAGTCATCCTCCCCAAAATTGATTTAAGATCAAGTTACTGTTAAATTTGCACATGCAAGTCCACCATGAATGAGGTATCCCAACCTTAATTATGCAGATTGATGCTTATTATCTCTTACAATATTTTGGTAAGACTTGTAGCACTTAATACACTATCTTGAGTACCATGGAAACACAAAGGCTCTTTGCCAAAGATAGCAAATGCATCTTCACAGTTCATGAATTATTGTCTTGAGTGCGTCATCAACAGTGATGTGGTCAAGTTTGATTATACAAGGGTTCAAGTCATATGGAACTAGACAGAAGATAAAAGTTTAACACAACTACAAAGTTTCCTTGGATTGACTAGCCAGCATTAGAGGTTCGTCAAGGGCTTCTTATATTTAGCATATCCCCTCACACAGATTTACGACCAAAGGGAATTTGAAGAATTCTGACTATACCTTGATAAATATGCCAGTGAATCAGTTGTTGCTTGATTATTCATTGTGCTTCGGGGCTGAAATCCAAGCCAGCATTGGTATTTGCCCTTACAGAATTCTGGGCCTTAACGCTATCTTTGTCGCCCTACTTGATTGGTATTATGAAATCAAGGTGGAGTATTGAAAAGATGATGAAGTGGCCCCTTTATTTGAAGATCAACAGGCAGCTCGCAGCAAGAACAAGCATACTTTCTGAAATGGGCTTGTTTCCTATGATAATAGAGTGGTCCTTAGTTCCAATTCAAAAATCAAATTAGAAAGCATAGCCGAATTCTACTCTTCACTGTCAGTAGGAATATGTACAAATGGAAGTTTAAAGAGTGATGTATGACATTTTGTTTCATATGTGAACAATGGCAATAGAGCAAGGATTATACTGTATCTAATTGTAGATTACTTCAGCTTCCTCTTATTCCAAATGATAATTGGAGATGGATTAACAAAGATTTCATTATTGGCTTATTGAAAGTCAATGGTAAGGGTTTTATTTATGTAGTTTTTAACTGACTATTCAATTGCTTAATCTCATTGCATTTGATTTTACTTGCAAAGCACATTAGCTAGTAATTATTTTTATGGATAACATTTACATATTGCATGGGTTGATAAGGACAATGGTTAGTGATTGTGATCTAAAGTTACTAGCAATTTCTGGAAGGAACTGTTGAGCTTACAGATGCCACTCTATTCTTCAGCACAAGTTATTTTCTTCAGAATAGTAGTCAGATAGAGATTGTTGATAAGACCATTGAGGGTTATTTCTGTAATTATGTAATTGATTTGCAGGGTACCTGGTTCATATAGTTACACTTTGTTGAGAATTGGTACAACACCACATACCAAATGTATATAGGTATGATTCCATTTGAGAATTTCTACAGTTATAGCCTGCCTTCATTGATTATTTTGGATCTACAGGAGACCAAGGTACTGATAACATGAGACTTAAATTTGGATAGTCAGCAGATTTTGCTGGCTAACATGGAACATTTGAAGATGACACATGATTGGATGAAGATCTTAGTGGATTGTCACATTTTTGAGAGAGAATTTAAGGTGGGAGGTCAAGTCTTTCTCAAGTTGCAACAGTACAAGCAAATTCTCTTAGGAAAAGGGCCTACAAAGATTTTTCACCCAAATTTTATGGACACTCTAGAGTTGTTCAGCAAAGAGAAATGGGATGTATTATGAATTCATGCTGAGGGAGGTAAGTGGAGTGGGTAGTCTACCAAAATATCCCCATTGGATGATGAGTGTGAATTGATATTAATTCCTGATTGGATCCTTGCAACCTGAGACAAGTACCTGCAGACAGAGTACCTAATTTAGTGGAATAGTTTTCTTGCCAAGGATGCCTCACAGGAGAGCCCCGACATCTTGAAACACATAACTGATAGGGAGCCAACCAAATTCAGAAGGGTAGACTCATAATGAACAAGAAGCCTGAGGAATAGAAACTACAAAACCCATATAATTGAAAATATAAGGCAACGCTTTTTGTAGGAAGAAATATTATAGGAGGAGCTGGCTAATCCAAGTTGGTAGTTATCTGCATGTAAGATGAGTTGAGTCAAATTCAGTTACATCTAGTTGGCATTCGATTTGTAAAATCAAGTTCAGTTAGTATTCAGTCAAGATTCTATGCTTGTAGTTAAGTGAGCAGTTTAGGGTCATTGATTATTCAAGGAAGGTAAATGCCATCAAACTTCCTTTTTGTTCTTCTGTCCACCTGCATTATAAGAAAGCTGATTGTAATCATTTCTAAAAGAATTTTTAGATGAAAAAAGATTCTCGTGGTCAGATATGGAGAAATTGATGGTTTCTCATTGAAGAGCTTGGGCTTGCCTATGTTATGTACTGTACCTTAAATGGGATATTTACATTTTCGTTCTTGTATCTTATTCTGTTATACAAGTTAATCTATTTCTGATAATCACTTTTCTGCAGTGTAAATTGATAGTGCTAAGATTCAGCCACACTATTGTATGTCTAGATGTAATTTCTGGGCAAATCATGTAAAGGTTTATGCAGTGATTGTTTGCAGTTCAAACTGCTGTGTTTGTTTTGCATTTTTTACTGGCTTTGCAGATCTATGCTTGCGACCTGACTGCTGATTGTTTGAAAATCTAACATGTGGTGTTTACCTTGAGTAATTTTTAAGTAAGTTTGCTGAGACAAGGTGTTCCTGAAGCAAATTTTTGCAAGTTTGATTCTGCAATAGCAGGATCATTTCACACCATGTGATCATTTATTGACTATCTTTAAAGAGTTACTTCCAAGTATCTATATGTTGTATCTCAAGTATATCTTTGGAAAACTTAATTGTAGTGAATAATGATGTACATGAACCTTGCTTACCTGCATCAGACATGATTAATTGTGGTCTATTTGCAATGTTTCTTTACAGTTGTACTCCTATGGCTAAATTGGAGGTGGCCTTGCACATGATATGTAATATCTGTTTTATATTAATTGACATCTTTCTTCCCAATTTACTTTACTCTGCTTCGATTTTCAATATATGGTTTGATTATTTTACAATGCTGAATGCTTTGGAGGAATTCCAAAAAACTATATTTGGTAAGTTGTGATTGTGTCTGTCATTGACTTCCAGATACTTTTCTAACTACCTTTTTATGGTTGGATGCATGATCTGTAGAAAAGTAAAACTATTAGCTTGTCATTAGTGGTTGTGAAATGTAATTTTTTTTTTTTGGATTGGAAGGAACTCAGAATTGAATGTGATATCAATGTGTATGACCCAACTAGGTGTTTTTTGTTTTTGAATTTTCTTCTGAGAATGTTTTCACTTGTTTTTGCATAACGAGTTCCCTCTTCATATTCCCTCAATTTTGAGACATTTCAAATCTGGCCCCTGTATTCAAATTTCCTTGCACAGATTGTGCACATCAAATTAATTTTTGTGGTCTAGCATTGATAGCCACTTGAAATTTTTTCTGTTCTAATCTTACTTTGTTTCTATGTGATTTCTTTTGGCAATACTTTGCAGGACTGGATTCTGGAGGGAATCCTTAAGCAATTAAAATAGTTTTCCATTTTATCCTAATGGCTACATTAAAATAAATATGTAGTGTAAATCTTCTTATTTCATCCCATAATTGTCTCCCAGACTTTTGGCAGCAGCGTCTTCAAATGTATTCCTTGTACATTATGATCTGTGTAATATGTGCTTTTCTCTCAAGAGCACAACACGGGATTCTTCATTCCATCAAATTAACATCTTGCTTTGGTTAGAACGTTTTGATAATGCATTTTCTTTACTTAGAAGAAAGCCTTATGAAGCATCTTTTTTCTTATTTCAGGCATTGGCAGCACTGGGGTTGAAGACAGGTGGTACCTGTCAGCAACGTGCAGAGAGGCTCTTTTTGACAAAGGTAGGCTTAACATTCTCTGGATTGTTTTGAAAGTCTCAAGTAGAAAATAATCAATCATGCACCGAGCCTAAATATCTTTAATCTGGTTTGAAATCTTCCTGGGCACAAATTCAACATGAATGCAAAGTAGGCTAGGGCAGTTAAACATCTTATGGGGTAGTTTTTTAAAAACTTTTTCTTTTTGTATTGATTATGAATTTGTTGAAAATTTATATCTGACATGATATAGAAATCTTTTTAGAACACGAAGAAATATTTTTTCCTAAATAAACATGAACAAACATTCTCTGCTGAATATGTGTGGTGTGATATTTTGTGCTAAGTCTGTAAACGTGGAGGCTTTATTCTTAAGATACATATATATGCTTTGTACTGTTGTGGATATGGTTTTCTAGAACCTTCTAATTTGTATGTGGAAGGCGTACACTTGTTCACGCTTAATCTTGCATTTGTAAGTTCAGTGAAAATATTTTGTTTAAATAATTTACAAGAAACCACAACATAGGTTTACTTGTACTTTTTTTTTCTTTTGTGTGGGTGGTATCATAATACGCCACCTTGCTGGCAGTATCTTAATGGCCACACTTTGCATCCCATTGACTGATGTTTGTCATTCATGGATACGACTGTAATATTTTTAAAATGTTTCTTTGGACAAGAGAAATCAGTCTTGAAGATTTGGATTCTCTTAGTAGTACCATAATATGCTCCCTTGCTGAATTATCTTAACAGGTTCAACTTTGCAGTCCCATTGGCAGGTGTTGTTCATCCACATACATTAACATGATATCTTTGTTTCTTTGGAGTAGACAAACTATAGCCTAAAATAATTTGGGATTCTTCTTCCTTGCTTCTTCTATACCTATAGATGGAGGTTTGCAAACAGTAATACCTCTTGCTTCCACTGATGGTGCTGCTATCTTTCCTTTATTAGTTTTAAGTTTTTACTGAAGCCTTACAATATCTGCTCCACTATCTCTACCATTTACTCATGGCCGTTGGTGAATAAGGCACAATTGGACACCTTATAAGCATGGTTACTGGATATGCTGTTCCTCTCCCTTGGTACGTGTATTGGCATACATGGTACACATAATGGTACGATATGTCTTAGATACTGTGCTCTCTTATGACCAAAATGTGAACAACTTTTTTGCTGCACCGGATATGGTGGGATCCATCAACCTAGTTGTCTGCACCCTATCTTGTTTGTTGATGGTTTTGATATTTTACAGTGCATGATTTTTTAGCTGCCATGTTGTGATTTCCTCTGCCCTCTTTTGCATAAAATACAAGCTGACTAATAATTTGTGTTTATGCTTTTGCTGCCATAGTAGGGGCTTGTGAAGATAATGGGCAAATGAAGATTTTGGGTGGGGAAAGCCTGCTCCTCTTTAATGGCCTTAGTCCAATTTTGGAGAAAGGAAGGTTCTTGGGCCGTTGATATGACTGATGGGGGCTAAAACAAAATAGAGAGAGTTAAATAATGAAATGTTTTGTCCCCCACGTCAGCAAAATATCTTGCCTCAGCCAAAGAAAAAGAGAACTAATCCCTTACTTTCAAGTATTATAAAGGGGGGTGGGGCCACTGACCGATGATTTCAAAGAATCAGCAGGGTGGCGATAGATTGATTTTAGGTTTTAAAAGTAAAAAGCTTTGAAGTTTCGTTTAGTTTAGAATTGCAAGTTAGTAAATTAAAGTTTTTTAATAAGTTCCATTTTATTTTTATTAAATTTGGTTTTATACATATTTTTTGGTATAATTATTATTCTTTAATATTTATTATAAAGGGGGGTGGGGGCACTGACTGATGATTTCAAAGAATCAACAGGGTGGCGATAGATTGATTTTAGGTTTTAAAAGTAAAAAGCCTTGAAGTTTAGTTTAGTTTAGAATTGCAAGTTAGTAAATTACATTTTTTGAATAAGTTCCATTTTATTTTTATTAAATTTGGTTTTATACATTTTGTTTTGTATAATTATTATTCTTTAATATTTATTTATTGGGTATATATTTTTTGGGAAGGCCTAGAACTGAACACAAAATAAGGGTATTGACACCCAGATGGTAGTGAAAGACATTACCAGGTCCAACCATTAAACCATATAGAACAAAAAAATCAGTTGTAGAACTGATGATGCATCAACCAAAACAACTAAGAACTAAAAAAGTAGTACTATAGTAGATTAACATTAACATATGAAAAGTGAGGACCACCTTCCAAAACCAGTCCAGAATCTAACAGGCAACTAACCCTTAATAAAGTAGAAAATTAAAAAGGGTTTGGGGAAAATTACACAGGCCCAAACCACCCCTAGACATACCATTACATTTATCACAAGAAAAAACCTTACTAGGCTGAGCCACCTCATTTGAATCTTTACTGTCACAACAACTGGAGAAAGTCAGAATCACTCCCATGGGCAGAGTCACCTACAAACCCTTTACAATTTCCTCTACAATGCATTGCAGGAACTGTTGTCTTGTAGTAGCATGTAAATGATCTGGGAGATAATTAAAATATACCTCAGTTTGACAAACCACCTCCTTGATATTGTCATGGAGCAGAAATCAAGCAACCATGCTTGACAACAGTGAAGCACAGGACAAAGTCTGAGCCATGTTGAAGATATTCCTCATGTATGACCATGGTTGAGCAGAAGATTAGCCATGACTGAATGAATCCCCACACTTGGAGCACCATCCATGTCCTTGGTGAGCTCCCGAATTTTAACCACTTAGAGATGAAGCTTAGGGTTCTTAATCTCCTCCAAAAATTCCATTGACACACATCACTTCCTTTACTTCATATTCTTTTTTGTCACCTATTCTTTTCCGTTGTGTCTTTCACCTTTTCTCCAAGCCTTAGATTGAGAACCTTCCTTGGACTCCATATGTCACAGCGCTGCAAACATCAATAGCTTACAAAGCCACTGTCAAAATGTTTTCCAATGATTATAACATCTATTGGCATCTTCACACATGATGTGGACACCACCTCAACTTAATAAAACTCCTATCCTTTCAACATAAAACCATGGTTGTAGAATGTATCAGACATAAAGTCTATTGCCTATCCAACCCATTATCGGGTAATTGGGTATGTACACACACACACACACACACACACACACACACACATTATTGAATAATGATACAAGATGCACACACACACACACACGACACGACACACACACACACTCCGCCACTTCTCAACACTTCACTTAATTTCACGCCTCTACTTCACACACACACACCAAGCACACACACACACACACTCCACCCCACAGACACACACACCCACACACACACACACACACACACACACCCACACACCCACACCCACACACACCCACACACCCACACACACCCATTACTGACACACACCAAGACACACACACACACACACACACACACCCACACACACACACACACACACACCCACACACACACACACACACCCACACACACACACACACACACACCCACACACACACACACACACCCACCCACACACACACACACACACAACTTGGGTTAGGTATCCAAGGGCCGCAAAAAATAGTGTCAAGTGTGGGATTCTAGTACAAAGGAGTTGTTAGGATTAGGTGCCATCCACCTTGTAAATCCTATGTCATGGTTCTAACATCCTTGGAAAATCTCTCTCTCTCTCTCTCTCTATATATATATATATATATATATGTATATATAACCTGGGTTAGGCATCCAAGGGCCGCAAAAAATAGTGTCAAAGTGTGGGATTCTAGTACCAAGGAGTTGTTAGGATTAGGTGCCATCTATCTTGTAAATCCTATGTCATGGTTCTAACATCCTTGGAAAGTGTCTCTAGGCACTTAGGGTGTATTGGGAAAATATTTGGTAATATTAATTCTCATCTTTGTTTGTAATATACTCATAAGGGGTGATTGGTCCACTAGCAGTGATAAAGGTGGGTTGTGGACATAAATATTTAATATTGTTTTTCCCACATGTGGATGCCTAGAGTGGGATAATAAAAGATAAAGGAAATGATAAATAAGTGACTGTTGAGGTTCTCCAAGTGGGTGCTTGGAAAGAGGCAATAGGTGTCACTTGGTTTTCCATCATTTATTACATTTAATGTAATGTTTATCTTCTCAAGTTTGGGCGCCCAAGTTGGAGGGAAAGTATTGGAGCCAAAATTGGTGTCTTTTCAAATGTTGAGAAGGTAATCCAAAGGTTGGGGATGTTTGGAATGGTGGGTCATCTTTGTATGCCATGTTTGGTGCATTAGGTGCTTTCACAAGTCTATAAATTCAGCCTCTTGGATGTAGAATTAAGGAGGAATAGTTGGATGTAGTGTTACTTTGTAGGAACAAGGATAGGTGGAGGCATAAGGAGGTTGTTTACAGGTGCACAGGTGTTGCCATGGTGGAGGCAAAGAGGAGAATGGAAGTGGTTGTATTGTAATCTCATTTATTTGATGATAATGCATACTTGGCCTCTCTTCTTGGTGGAGTATTTTCCCACAAGGGTTTCTCCATGTAAATCCTGTGTTATGTGATGATCTTGTGCTGCTGTTTTGTGCCTCATTGCTGCTATCTTATGCTGATGATATTCTTTATTTATTGCTGTTATAAGTTCACATAAGGTAGTGTTTATAAGCATGTTATGTTGGCAGTTTTTTGGCATCATAAAGAAGATGGATCTAATCATGGTATTTCCATATTAAGACAACTTAATTTTTAGATTTGCATATAAGTTTCAGATTTTTTATGTTGCTGTAGTCCAAGCTTTGTATCTCATCCATTGAAGTCATTTTTGGATAGAGATTGAATTTCCCAACAATCGGTGTTCAACCTATTTATTTCTCATCAAGAGTTTACTAGATCCAATAAATAAATTAATTTATACATCCATCTCTTATCAACTAAAAGGAACCATTTGTTTAGATACTAAATATGGTTCGTAGTCTTCACAATCTTCCAAGGCAGGGGAAAATTATAACAACCCTTACCTCACAACCCTAAAATAACCTAGTGCACAGGTGGTTGGAGGAGCAAGTACCATGGACGAGTCATCTGAGGACCCATTGTACTAGTTAAAACTACCAATAAGAGCTGCTTGGTAAAGCTTAATATGTAGTACCTTGCTATTTTTTCAAGGCCTTGGTTGAGGTTAGATTGGCCTTCTTTGAGAGTGCGAAACTATCAATGTCCTCATGTAGCAAGAAGGACCCTATAGCTATGGAGAGCCTAGAAACGCAACTTAAAGATTTAGCCACATCAGAAACAATTTTTTTCCCAATTAGCTATTCGGGGTCAAATAATAGGTTAGCCATTGCTTCATAGATGCACATGCATGTTTCAATGGCTAGTTCTTAAGAAAGCTCCTAGAACCTTAGAACCTAGATTTGTAGCACAGGGTTTTAAATTTCTCAAGAAATGTATCTTACGGAACACTAGACTTTAGCTATGTCAACCTTGTTAGCATCCATTAGCCTATGCACTACCTTAATTGATTCCATCATTGCACACTTACTGTCTACCCTTGTTGTTGGATCTCAAAGCCATTGGGATCATTTGGTTGAACCTTGCACTCACCACCAATAGACAACCCAAGTCATCACTTCCAAGAGAAATTTCCAAACAGTAACATCTCTTTGTATCTTTGCCATTAATCTTCATGAAATGAACATTCCATATGGTAATGTCATACATTGGCACCTATGGCCTTGCATGAATTGTAGCCATTATCACCAAATGTGTTAACTTAGGCATTATGTAGACGTGTTTCCTCATTGTCATGATAGGGCATTCATTGTTTGGAGAAGTCATCCCGTTTGATAATCAATTTGGTCCCATTTTTATTTTTATTATTTTATTTTATTTTATATTTGCTAATTTTATTTTCTTAATTTTTATCTTACAAATCCATCCATTAGCAGGCTATGTTACTGAAAACATAGCCCTGCTAATGGATGCAGCTAGAACAATTATAAAGCATTTGTTAGGAGATTTTGTATCAAACCTTCAAATCCATCCATACTTTATACTTTCTAGTCAATTATAAAGTATTTGTTAGAGTACTATTATATATGGACTGATTCAACCATATATATGGACTGATTCAACCCCATAACAATTCTGGATGCAGCTAGAACAATGATGATCAAGGAAACAGCCTCTACATTTATTGGAGTGAAGCTGTAAGCACTGTTGTGTACACTTTGAATCGGGTAAATGTAAATGGTAATTCTAGTAAGACCCCTTTTGAACTATGGTTTGGTTATAAGCCTACTATTAAATATTTCAAGATCTTTGGAAGCAAATGCTACATCAAGAGAGATGATGATATACACAATTTTATGCAAGAAGGATGAAGGAATTTAACGCTTACTATTTAAAATTCCAAATAAATCATAAATGATATTTTGCAAAGAGGTAAGTTTTTCTTTTTTTTGAGTTTTTTCATCCATTTTTGTTTTGCATAAACCAAAAACTTTGTTTTGTTTCATTTTATGATTATCTATGTTTCTAATTTGATATATATTTCTTAATTTTTATCTTACAAATCCATCCATTAGCAGGCTATGTTACGCGGGGATGCGTCCCTTGTTCCAAAATGGATTGTCCCCATCCCCAGTTGTCCCCGGGATGAAGGGACGCAAAGGGCACGTCCCCTTGTCATCCTCGAAACAGGCTAAATAGTAGGAAATGCCATGAAACGTCCTTGTTCGTTTGGGGACGACTAGCCATCCTTGTGACGGCTAGGGGATGTAGGAAACGTCCCTCGTCGTCCCTGGGACGGCTAGACATCCCCCGCGGACTAGGAAGTTTCAACAACCAAAAAAACATAAAAAACTCTTCTTTTTTATTTTTTGTTTATGTTGTTTGAACTTTCAGACTTTTGGATACATGTTTGAGACATTTGGATATTGATAGACCATGGTTTTAATGATGTTTGAGACTGTTATAAATTTATAATGCTTTATTGACATTTATTATGCTGTTATACTACTACTCTCGTGATTTATTTACATATTGATATTGTTGTTATCAGTTATTGACATCTCTCCCTCTCTCTTTCCCTCTCTCTCTCTCTCTATAATATATTAATAAATTTTGAAAAATTCATATATATATATATATAATATGAATTTGTATATCGCCATCCCCTATCATCCCCTAAAAATGGCCTGCTAGGGGATGTCTCAGAAATGCATCCCTTGCTGTCCCCCCGTTCTTGTCCCTGAAACGTCGTGGAACATAGTTAGCAGGATGATGGCATACCATTCTAGGCTGAGTGTGGCCTCTTATTAGGTGGATTTATTATATAACTATTAACTTATATATATATATATATATATATATATATATATATAAATATATATATATATACACATATACATATATATTGCTTGGTAAGCACTGCCCTGGGGGTAGCTCCCATAATGAAAGGTCCCAAACAAGAGATAAATGTATGCCCTTGCCACTAGAAGTGCAACGACACAACACTAAATTGTACTATCCAAAACTACTCTGCTAACTAGAAAGATCATGCATCAACCCAAAAATGGGTGTGCTCTCAAATTACATCTCCAAATTTCCTTCTTTCTTAGAGGATCTTAAGGACATAAGGTGTTTTTGTTTTGAAGATGTAGTTTTCTTTCTCTTAACCTCAGTTCAAGCATGTTCGGCATTTGAAGAGAGATGCGGATCCTTGCATTATTCCTCCTGTAAGGGCATCACAATATTGCTGTTTGTAGAAGTGACCATTGAAAGAGATGACAGAGAGTTGGATACCTCCAAGGATGGTGGAGAAGCAACAACATTTGGTTTTGTATTCAACACAGTCTCATGAGCGTGGCCATTCTGCTCGGTTGTAGGGGCGGGGTATATGACAGGAACTGATCCTTGAAGAGTGGGAGTGATAGGAGTTGTAGACTTCTTAGGAGGAGAAACAACATAGTGGCGGGACTCAACCCCATCCCACCATGAGGGTTTGCTGTTAGGGACAGCGTTGGTGTGCACCCCAACACGTCTTCTTCCACACTGTGCGGTAACATGGCCTGTAGCAAAGCAAATTCTGCATTTGAATGCAATCTTTTCATAATCTATTGGTTGGCACCAACGCCTCTTTACTACTTTGAGAAAAAATTCTGTCGGAAGACCTTTTGAAACATCCATCTTAACGCACAGGCGAGAAAAGGTCCAATTTTCATAGTTGATTGTTTCTTTTGAGATGCTGTGATATTTCTCCAAATCATTGCCAATCACCTTCAGGCATTCAATTTCCTAGAACTGTGAGGGGAGGTAAAGTAAGTGAACATAGAAGAATGCTGTTGAAAATGTCTCTATACTCAGATCAAATGAGGGGAACTAAGGTTTCATGCATAAAAAGTCACCATGGTCCAGTGTTAAGCACCATTTCTTTGTTTTCCATATATTCAAATTCTAGGATAAAAAATCCCTTTTGCACATGGGTAAATATTGATTTCATCTTCTAGGTAATCCTTCCAATTTGCATCAATCCATGAATGGAGATCGCACAATTTAAGCCATATGTGAGATACCCAATGCTAAATGTACCAATTTTACCGATTATTGAAATATGCCAAATATCGAATACATTGATTATACCAATCACAACTGGCAAACAACAACAAGAGATAGTAATAAATACAAAATATTATTGTAATATGCCAAATCAGACTGAATACAGATCAAGACCACATAAGTCGTGCACTCAGAAAAATGGTCTTACACATAAGTACACCACTCTAGGCTGCAAAGTACATAAGCACGAAATTCATTGGATCATAGGTCAGGAGACGTGTCTTGTTGATGACCAAGAATGATTCCTCACACCCGTGGTTGACTCATAGTTCCTCCAAACGCGAATGCACGGGAATACCCAATGCACAAACTCAACCTTGAACATATGCAATCGATATGGTATCCGGGAGGAGTTCCACGGCAAAACACTCTGGTAGACTCCTGTAAAGACTAGATGGCTGATCCACAATTGTTGGAATCTTCGTTCTTGTGCAAGATCAACTTCAAAGACAAGTGACGACTTGGTAACGGTGAGCTGCGGGATTTGCAATAGCCGTTGTAGCTTACTTGAGGGTGATATGTTGATAATGGTGGATATGTATGTAATCCCATTAGGTCGCAAGAGAGAATGAGTGGTTCGTTGTGCCTTAGGTCGCTTGTTACTTCCTAGGGATATGAGATCTCATTATGGAATGAGGATAGTCTGATGCGGAAGAATCACAATCTCGTGCCAACTCTGTATGTCTTCAATGCTTCACAGTGATGCTTCCTCTAGGAAACTCAGATGGTGGTGTCATTGAGAATAAGGCAAAATGGTTTCATCCCACCTTGCTATCGACTAACAAGAGACTACATCTCTGAAAGTCTAAGAAGCTACGCTCCCAAAACTCAAATTGTGATACCAAACCTTAAGCCAAGACTCCCTTAAATATTTTCCATTCCAAATGGTCGACCAGGGGTTTTTATTTAAATTTAAATGTTATTTTATAATAATTTAAATTTTATTTTATTATTTAATATTTAATACTATCATTATTATTTAATATTATTTTGAATTAGCATTTAAAAATGCTTTTTATCCACCAATTGGAACTAGGGCCCAAATTGGGGACATGACACCATACCTTTGTAAATCTACAAATCGAAGCGTGATTCTACAAAAAATCTTCTTTGTCACAAGTGAAGCTGTCTAGACAAATCTCAGGGGCAAAGGATGAGTGATGAACAACAAAGGGAGGACTCAGTGAGGCTCCGCCGTGAAGCACGAGGATCAGATTTGTGCTTGGTAGGGGACAAACCGGTAGCCCGCAAGCGCAGACCCATGGCAACCACCACGCGGAGAGTAGGAGTGCGAGGCTAGGGCATCTGTGAAACTCATCTGCATTGAGTCACAACCTATGGCGTCACCAACACTGAGATTGTTAATGCCAACCATTACGGGATGAGTGTGACCAACGCCAAGATTGTTAATGCTAGCCTTTGCGGGATGAGTGTGACATTTTGCAAAACCCCTTTCTCCAACATCCAAACACAAACATATAAAATAATAAATTATATAATAATAAAGCTTTTAATTTGCATTTACTCTTTTTTTACTATATATATGTGTGTGTGCATGTGATTGTTGTACCCATATAAGGGGGTCTTGCAAAAATAGCCATGTTCGTATCCATGCCTATGCAACTTTGCTTATAAGGCTATAGTATTTGGGGAATAATGTACAAGTGGAAACATAATTGGGAATCATGTTTGATTTTTTTGTTCTTGTGTTGCATTGTATTTAAGGATTTAGTGAAAAAAATCATTTGAACATTTCCCATTTTGGATAGATTATTAATTTTTGTACCATATGTGCCGACAAGGTCTCATAGTTAGAGGCAACAAACAATGTACATGGCCATACCTTGATACCATATTTGGGCATTATTAAAACTTAATGGGAGATATGGCCTCTGTTAGGTCTCAAAACTGCTCTCCCCAAATCCTAGGGATTTTCTCCACCTTCAAGGCTAGAGGTTTGTGTTCAAGAAGGTAAAGAGAGGCTCATCAATAGACTCGAGATGGTTAAAGGCCAATTATGAGAGTGGGTAATCTTTCCTATTCTTTAAGTTCAGCTTAAACTCATAAGGTTGTTCCTAGAGGTATGCATTAATAGGCATTCAGATCAAATAAAATGAACAATCTAAACTAACAAACAATAGCTATACCCAAACTACACACTTGTTCCCCATAACTGTCACTATGTCAAGAGTAACTAGCTATGTTGACCTCTATATAGTTGATAACACCTTGCACATGCACCTATATATATCAGCTTCACTATAATCCCTTAAGATGTTTTTATTGATCACCTTTTACACAATGGCAAGGTGTAGGCATGCATATTCATGTTCTTTGTTGATATATAGTTTTGTTTTGCTCAAAATGTTTACTTGGTTTATAATAATGAATCATAAACAACATGCTAAACTAATCTACTCCTACAACTAATAAGATGTAGATGATTTAAATGGAAGATTGATTGTTCCTTCACCAATGTGGTGCCTATTCCATTAGGCAAACTGAGTCGTGAACAACAAAGATGAAAGACATGTAGTTGGGCATAACATCAATAGAACCAACTTTACATTAAAATGAAAACCAAAGATTAGACAAGGTGTGATGGACATAATAATCCATCTCAAAACTACAACAATCCACATGCAATGGGAGAAGGCTCATTACAAAGCATTCATAATGCATTAGAAACCATCACACTTCATCTAACCCTATTACATTCGCGTCAGCAAATGTGGTGAAAGAAAGTGCACAATTGCAACTATACACTTCCCCTAATCACTAGAAACTGCCATGGAGACATAACATTACAAATAGATGTGCAATACAAAACCCTTTCTACATTATGCAAGGCACATTCATTTGTTTACAATTGAGACTAACAAAGTTTGATGCCCTAGAATAACCTACAAACTATTTTTGCCCAAAAAATTGGCTTAGCAACCAACCCTTTGTATGAGCAGCCAACTGTTATATATAGACCTTTGGTTTTGATGCTCAATTTCCAATGAAAAAGCCTTGGGATGGTAAAATTGTGATGGTGCGAAGAAACTCATCACTCTTTGGTTGCAACCATCATTCTTTTGACATTCACATCCCAAAATGTGTGAAAATCTGCTTGCAAAATGTCAAAATCTGTGCGTGAGGCATGGGAGAACATGCAATAGTCTTGCAAATCCTTTTTTCATTTATGGTGCCTCTAGATTTGACATGTTAGGGTTTGGTCAAGTTGGAAAATCCATTGCAAAAGCTGTCACCAGGGGATGTCATGAAGACATTGGGTCGAGAAAATCCTAACAATTGTATTAAATGCAATATGGGTTGTCCTTCCTTTTCAAATTGACATCTGGTTGATTTAACAATGAATTCTGGCTCCATCCAATCAGATTCTGCAAGCATAGAGTACCATCAGATCAATTTTTTGTTTCTAGGTTGTTTTTGCCTGTACCGTTGCAATCTGCACAAAAATATGAGCCCATTTAGATGAATAGTGGTTTTTGGATGGGAGATGCCCTGTTTTGGACTATGATGTTAATCCTAGTCATAAAATGTCCTCTTAACATACAAGGGAGAAGGTGAGCAAGTCAATGAAAAATGGTGGGTGTCTGTAATGAAATAACTTGCTCAATAAAAGAATATGATATTAAATATGCTGCAAATACTTGATAATAAATGAGAATAACAAGCCACTTCGAGGGGGCAAACCTCCAAATATCTCCAATGAGAATACAATTCACAATATGATGATGAAATAAGACTCACAACCTTCTATATATAGCTATTTATGCCTAGGATATCACCCAGGCTGACTTAGATAACCCTATACAAGCCCTAGGCGAACCTAATCAACTAATAACAATATAATAATTATAATATGATTTAATTAGGAGTTAAGATAGCCACAAGCCGACCATTCATAACCCGATGTACTCTAATAGTAAGGGCGTAGCATGCTCCCCCTCTTCAGATGAGCATTGTCCTCAATGATAGGCAATTTTGGATGGTTTTGAATTAACTCCTCGTCCTCCCATGTGGCATCTTTAATTGGTAAATTCTTCCATTGGATGAGATACTGGTGAGTAATCTGGTCCTTAGCTTCCTTGTGCGTTTCTAAAGAATACATTCTGGTTCCAATATGATTCTTCCTTCTTCATCAAACTCCAGTATTATTGTTTGAGTGGGGATATTATTCCCAATTACCTTCTTCAAACAAGAAACATGAAAAATTGGATGTATCTTTTTTGTTGATGGCAATTCAAGCTTGTAGGCAACACTACCTATCTTCTGCATGATTAGATATGGGCCATAATATTTTGGAGACAACTTGTTATTCTTTGATTGTCGCTTTAGTGACATTTGCTTGTAAGGTTGCAATCTCAAGAAAACCCAATCCCCAACATCAAAACTTCTTTGACTACGATGTTGGTCTGCCTGTTGCTTCATTCAATTTTGTGCCATGGATATATTCTCTTTAAGTCCTGAAAGTACTTGTTGTTGATGAATCATGTGGTCCTCCACAATATGAACTCTTGGTGACACCTTCAATGATGATGTGATGGAAGGAGGATGATATCCATACAATGCCATAAATGGAGACATTTTTGGTGAACTATGGAAGGAAGTGTTATACCACCATTCTGGTAGTGGTAGCCAATCTACCTATTGAGACTGTTTATCTGAAGTGAAACAACGTAGATATCCTTCCAAACATGTCATGTCCCCTTCTGATGACATCTCTCGAGGGCGAGGATTGGCCTATCACCACGACCCTCGTAGGCCGATAGGCCGGATAGAGAGATGCGCGAATGGCTGAAACGGTCAGTTTGATGATTGTCTTTACGTTAAACCATTCGGAGCGTTTTCTGCGAAATTGCTATTTTTAGCGAGTTCACAGCGGTGATGAAGGACCAACTGCTATTTTTATGATATAGGCGTGGCGGCATCGAGAATCACTTGAGTTAAATTGACATCGGGCGGATGGAGTCAGCCGGGTTAAGCGAGGGAAGATATTAATATTTGTCATTATTTGATTAAATATTTAATTAGTGCGTTATAATATAAAGTTATAATTTAATATTATAGCAAGTGTTTCCTTGAAGTGCGCCATCATGAAAAGGGGGCCAGTTTGACATTTGATTAATGTTTAAATATTCAGTGGAGAACTATGGAGAATTGAAAATATTAAAATATGAATATTTCATTAAAACCCTATTTTCAAGCAAATCGCACTTTTGAGCTTATTTGAGGATTTTGCATTGGAAAGTGAGCCATTATGAGATTATTGAGTTTGAAACTGATCAATTTTGGTCTGAGCCTGAGACTTCAGGGTTTCGTGTTCGATTGCCTTGGGGAACGAGCCATCTCCAATGGAAAGCAATTCAGAGAGTGTGCAATATCACTTGATCTATTGCCACAGAGGTTTTCTCATCCAGAGTAAACTACAGAGCATCAGAGAAATTCTTATCTTCAGTTATTTGCAGTTGTTGGCAACCAGATACCTTCTATTGCTTTTGGCGCATCTTTCAGAGCTTATAGAGGGAGGCCGTACTGTTTTAATTATTGCTGATTGAGTGAGCCGTACTAACCAGGCCGTACTATCTGTTTCTGGCCGTACCAATCAGATCTGAGCCGTCCTTGACTTGGAAGAGGAAACGCCTGAATCCTTCACTTCCTACAGTCTCCAGTCTTGGCGCATGCTTCCTGGGTGTCTTCAGAGGTTATCTTTGGAGGGAGGAGTGCATTTATTGAAGCAGTCGTACCATTCTGTACTTCTGCAGCAGCAATACCAGGTTTCTCAAACATTGAAAATTCATTATTTATTTCATTATATGTATCTGGGTATCATTGAAATCAATAGAAAAGCTTGAATAAAGATACTGGCGCCTATATTCTTTCATTTCCAGAGTTATTTGAATTTTATTGAATTTATTTCAAATTATTGTCAAAATCGTACTTTTCAAGTATTGCATCAAAAACACAAAAAAATTGCAAAAACCTAAAAACGTCAGAAAAACTCAAAACCACGATCAGTTTGATTAATGAGGGAAAGCAGAGTTTCTACAAAACACTTATTAACAACCTCTGTTTGCCCATTAGATTGGAAATGGTATGAAGACCTGTGAGCCAATTGAGTACCCAAACATTTGAATAAATTTGTCCAAAATTTACTAGTAAAGATAGGATCATGGTCACTAACAATAACCTTAGGTATACCATGTAGCTTTTGAATATTCTCCAAAAATGCTTTTGCCACTCTACTTGCTGTAAAAGGATGTGATAATGCAATAAAATGTGCATATTTAGTGAGGCGATCCACTACTGCCATGATGACATTCTTACCATTAGATCTTGGAAGCCCTGTGATGAAGTCCATGGTGACCTCTTCCCAACGCTGGCTAGGAATAACTAAGGGTTGCAAGAGACCAGGTGTCTTAATTGTCCCCCCTTTATTTCGTTGACAAACCAAACATTCTGCCACAAATTTTTGAACATCCCCTTTTAGCCCGTCCCAAAAGAAGTCATTCTTGACTTGATGATGTCTTCAAAAATCTTGAATGACCACCCACTGGAGACTCATGTAGCTTTGTGAGAATCTTTTGTTTGAGAGAGGAATTCTTGCAAAGATACAATCACTCTTTATACCACAAAGTATCTCCCTTCCAACAAAATTTATCTAAACTACTAGGATCACTCTGTAATTGTTGAATGAGATTACTAGTAGCCACATCATTTTTCAACTCTTCTTTGGCTTCTTCTACCCAATCTTCTTGTAATATTGAAAGGGCACACAATAAAGCTTCATCCTTTCTCATTCTTCCTTGATAGTGCATTTGCCACAAGATTTCCTTTCCCTTTCTTACATACAATCTCAAAATCATATCCCAACATCTTAGTAACCCATTTTTGTTGTTCTTTAGAAGATAATCTTTGTTCCAAAAAATATTTTAGGTTATCATGATCTGTCTTAACCTTGAAGTGCCTACCCATTAGATAAGGCCTTCATTGTTTTATTGCATGAAGAATAGCTGGCATTTCCTTCTCATAAATAGTTTTGCGTTGATTCTTACCCTTTAATTGATGGCTATCAAAAGCAATGGGCTGACCCTCTTGTATGAGAACTGCACCTATAACATTTCATAAAGCATCACACTCCACAATAAAATCCTTTGTGAAATCAGGAGTGGCAAGCACTGGAGTTGTGCACATAGCCTCCTTTAACATTTCAAATGCTGAATTAGCAGATTCCTTCCAATGAAAAGAATCCTTATTCAATAAAGCTGTGAGGGTTGCTGTTGTACGCCCATAATTCTTCACAAATCTTCTATAGTATCCAGTCAATCCCAAGAACCCCTCAATTTCTTAATGGTTTTGGGAATAGGTCATTCCATGATAGCC
>VDFB02279932.1:0-44069 GCA_007258455.2 Sequoia sempervirens | reverse complement strand
CTCATTCCATATGCATGATGAATTGATAATAAGAAACTCTAACTGGTATTTTCTCTAATGTGCAGTGCTCATTGTATTCCTATGTGTTACTTCAATCACGTATGCATATATGTTATTTATATTAACTCTCCACAACTTGAATTCATTTATAGATTGAGGTTTCTAGTGACCCACCATGCACCCCTCAAGTGAGCAGTACAACAAGACTCCGAGATGCCAATTAATGATGAATTCATTTGTTAGCTAGGGTTTTAATGCATAGATAAAACAAAGCCTTCACTTGCTACAATAATAAAAGCTTAAGACCAATGCTTATACTCTAGCAAAGATGGCATCTAGTAGCATAACATTTAGAAGCATTGTTATAAGACAATGCTCAATTATAGCACCTTCATCAAGAAATCCTACACCTATGCTCTTAAAAAGGTAATTTTGCAAACCAATCACCAGCCACTTCTTAGAACTCTCAATAAAGATTCATTAGCATTCATCTTATGTTCAACAATTTCATTTAGTAATAAAGTATATATGAGAGGTGTCACAAACAAAGCAAGTCCTCCTTTTCAGTTTGTTAGTGTTTTAGATACTTGGTGTGCAGCCTATGATGAGAAAGAATCTTTCTGCTACAGGAATATCGAGATCAACTGTTGAAACTTTATAGCAGTCAACCTAAGTTACCAGTTCAGGTTCGGTTTCGGTTCATGGGTTTGATCAGAAACTTTTTTGGGATTGGGGTTGTTTTGGATTCGTTGATACAAAAACAAATAAAAAATCAGAAATATATACATATTTGCAGCAGTTATTAAGTTCAAAATACACCACCATATTAATAGTCAAATATTAGTAAAACTAAAATGTCATGATATAGATTAAAGTTAAAAAATAATAATGTCAAGTGTCAACAATCAGCCATCATACTGCATGGCCCCTTCACTCCTTTATACCTTTCACCTTTCTTCCTATCTGTAAAGACACCTTCATAAGGATGTGGGGACACAATCAAAACCCTCAAAAATATATCAAATTTATCACTTTTCATAGTAAGAATGCTGCACGACATGTGTCTAAATGAGATAAATGCCTATATTAATGGCGATTAGTATGTGTTTCATGCTTTTTTGTCACAAACCAACAAGGCCTTTTGCTATTACACCATGCAGATGCATTAAAGGACCACAGCCAATACTTGACCCAATCCAATCCTAGATTGGGAGTATCAATAACTTAGTGACATTTTGTTCACTCGTTGCCATTCATCATCTCTGCAATAAGGGCTCTTTATTGCAACTATGCAAGAACGGATTTTGTTTGGAGGGGATTATGGTGAGATACGGGATTTCAATGTCCAAGTGGGAAGCAATAATGTTGTTTCTGGAGTGCAAAACCACCATATCATTATAACCTATGCCAAGAATCTAAGTCTAAAAAAGTCCTACTCAGAACTTACAAAAAAAAAACTAAGCTGAAATTTGCCAGCTCCAGGCATGACAAGCCCAAATTCTGCCTGGGTTCATCCAGGCCGAACCCACAAGGGACCAGACCCAGATCTCAAACCCGAGCCAAACTAAGCTGGGACTCATGGGTTATGCCAATGAATCAGTAAATTAGCATTCAACTATTATCAAGACACATTTACTTGATTTTAATGTATAAGATGGATTGTTGTAAAAGCTCACTCAACCTTGTGCTCCCACAAAACCATAGTATAATTTTGCTAAAGGAGACTCGCTTGTCCTCACATGGTAGACATTATGGAGTATAGATGACCTTGCAACACCTTCACTAATATTTTGTTGAGAGCTCATTAGATACAAGATTTTACACCATTCTCAAAGTAGTTGGACCTAATGCATTCCTTATCTTCTAGCTCATCTCCCACAACCTACGACACTTCTCGAGAGTTGGTTCGGAGACATCTCCAACCACAAGAGATGTCTCGGCAGCATCTCCAAACATGTTGGTTTTCAAAACACACTAAAACTAGTTGGCAATGTTTCCCCGAAAACCTACAATTTAAAGAAAAAAAAAACTAAAATTTCTTCTAAATTCGTCATAGAACACTAAACAAATGCACAAAGAGATGAAACAACCAATAGAAATTTGAAAAAAGCATCCCAAGGTTTGTAGAGTCAGCTTGTACCCACAAAATGATTTGAGGTATGATTTTGGTTATGTTTCTATTTAGTTCCAAGATTTTTTTAGTGCCTTTGTGCTTAAATGACTCATATTTTTTTTCTAAGCATCAGATCAGCCCATTAAAACTCTATATCTATGAGCTCATGAAACCTTTGCATCTTAGATTATGATCTCATGACTGGTCTGCCTCCCTCCTATCGACATTGTGTTTGGTGTTTAGTTTTAAATTTTTGTAGTTTAATATGTAAATTTTTTATATTAGAATTTATACACTATTGACATTAAGAATATAATAATCCTTTAAATTTTAGTGCCATTTGTTTTTTATTTTTAAAAATTTTCATTTTTTTAACTTGACGGTATTTTTTATTTTTAAATTTTTTCATTTTTTAACTTGACAGTATTTTTTATTTTTATATTTTATTACCTCATAATTTTGATTTTTAAATTCTACATTTTTAATTTGTGTTTTTTCTATAATTTTAAATTATGTAATTTATAATTTAGAAACAATAAAAATTGTTTAAACTCTTAGAATGTTGAGGGAGCAAAGAGGAACAGTAACTATCATACGTAAACTTAGGGTTGAAGGAACCAAGTGGAACAGCCACTATCATATGTAAACTTTGTGATAAGTCATTTCAGGGGCACTTATACAAGGGTGAGGGGCTCATTTTTTCAAATAAGGGGAAAAGGCATTGATCCTTGTGGAAATGAAAAAGAATGATATGAAGTTATTAGGAAGTAAAAAAGAGCTGATGGTGAAGTCTCTCATTTGAGCTCACACTTCAACAACAAGGTCAACTTAAAAGTCAACATAGAGAGTCAAAGACAAATGTGTCTTCTAGGGATGTGACATCACAAGATGTAGGGTCATTTCACAAGAGACAAAAAATTGTTAGCTCAAATCCCATTGCAGAATCGTTTGATGTGCATGGTTGAGATGTGATTGATGCACACTTCTTGCAAACAAATGGGGATACCATTTAACATTGCTTGCTCACCTTACTATGAGATGTTCCAAGCTATTAATAATGGACCAACAAGTTATAAACCACCTAAGTATGAGAAGCTTCACACAACTTAGATTGATAAAGAAAACATGTGACTAAAGGAACAAACTACACCAATGAAAAAGAGTGTGATCTCTAGAGGGAAGCAACATTATCATGAAGGGGTGGCTAGATGCCAGAAACAAACAACTTTATAATATCATGGTGACATGCAACAAAGGCCCTTATTTTTTGAAGGCAGTTGATTGTTTCAAGGCAGGAGAAAAATACAAAGTTCTTTCAGAACCAACAATGTAATGCCATTGAAGAGGTAAGGGCAAGGAATGTAGTCCAACTTGTTATAGATGATGCCCCTCTTTGTAAAGCAATGGGCTTGTTGGTACCAAAAAGGTACACACATGTATTTTGCACACCATGTTTTGTGCATTCATTGAATAATGCACTTAAAGATATCAGGAAATTTCAATGGATCTCAAATCTCATTGAAAAGAGCAAAAAAAATACAAAAGCTCATATGTAATCATCAACACACACAAGCCATTTATTGAAAATTTGCTTAGGTGCAACTCTTAAAACCTATTGATACACCGTCTTTATGCTATCAAAGGAGCTTTGTGTTTCATAGTAGTCAACAATGCATGGTCAACTTGGAAACAATCTGCATCAAATATTGCAATTTTGGGATGATCCTTGATGACCATTTCAAGGCTAAGGTTAACTTGTTGACTTTAAAAAGCCCATTGAAAGAATTCAAATATGTTGTTGATCAAATTTGTGGATTCAAACATACCATGTTTGGGAGAGATTTATGAAGAAATGTATTCTATGTGAAAACATGGAGAAAATAATGGATGCTATAAATCTTTTTCCATATCCTTTGATAGAAGAAAAAGTATATGGAAGATGGAACAAACTTAAACATACCCCTTCACTGTTTTGCATATGCCTTAAATCCTAAGTAATGTGATACAAAAGTCACCAAGAAGAAGTTTACATATGAGGATAGAGGTAATGAAGGGATTTTGGGGCTGCAATAAATAAAAAATTATGGCCAAGGTGAGGATGCTTCAATTATCAAGACTCCTTGGAATAAGTTTTCACATAGGCAAGGTGATTTTTCTATTATGGAATCTTGACATGTTATATGTGCAAAGAAAGACCCTATAGAATGGTGGAGGAACCATGGGTGTAAAACGCCTAAATTGCAATTATTTACAATAATATCGCTCACACAAGTAGCCAACCCTTGATCTTGTGAGAAGAATTGGAGTTGTTACTGATTCATTCATTCATTGAGAAAGAACCGTTTAGGGTTGAAAGGGGCAAAGAACCTAGCCTAAATTCATTGATCACTTTGCTTTCTCTCTCATGTAGATCTTAGTTACAAGGAGGATCCTTCAAGAAAATGGGAGCAAATTCTACTAAATGGAGCAGCTGCAACCTTAGAAGATGAGGTGGTTGATGCAGATGGCCTCAATGATTTACCCCAGTTCTATAACTTACAGAGAAACCTGATCTTGAATGTGATAAGTATCTGGAGAGCATCATAGCTGAAGAGCCTGAAAATGACAACATAGTTGATGCAGGAGTGGAACTTCATCCATTGGATGACATAATATGATAATTTAGATTTCTGATTCTCGTCTTTTGTATGCTTATCAGCATTTAAATATGTAGAATAAACTCTTGAGTCAAAAGTCTTCAAAATTGACACCAAATTTAATATTACGATTTCTGTGTTTAACTTGAATGACCAATGTTTTGAATTTTAACTATTTATGAGTTAAGAGTTGAGACATTATGTCATGATTGTCAAGGAAATATCAGGTGTTGCGAGCGAAAGTGCCACCCCCCTGCAGGCGGAACCCGAACCCGAACCCGGAGACCTCATTTCGAGCTCGGAGACTTTCAAAACGTCTCCCGCCGTCTCCCACGTCTCCAAACCCTAAAACTCGCGTCTCCCGTCAGGTCTCCTGCGTCTCCTGTCAAAAATCGGGCGTCTAAAAGCAAAGTTCATTATTTTTAAAAATATTTATGAAAAACGAGTTCGACGGCACTGGCGACTACAGGCATTGGCGACGAAAATCGGGCGTCTAAAAGCAAAGTTCATTATTCCTGAATGATATGCGCACAGCACTCAGACATAACCATTCCGCTAAAAGGACAGAATCCATTCAGTCACTAATTAGACTATATATGTTTGCTCTTTATCACATTTGACTTTATATATGGTTCTGAGTTTTATATACTCTTTATAATAAGTTCATTGTCTTCACGGTGTCATACTTATGCATAGATTTAGATGCCCCGATAAGTATTGAATTTCCTTATATCCCTGTATTCCATTTGATCGCTGCCTTTATTTCTTTCAATATATATTATATGTTTTAATATATTACTTCTATATTAGTTTCATCTGTTTATATTAAAATATTATGATGTCGATCATAACCATAATGGTCATTATTTATATTCGATAAATATAATATGGTTATATATATTTATAATTACCATATTATCTTATGATAATAGTAATTATAAGAGTAATAAATGGATAATATTCCCTCTTATAATTTTAATTTAGATTTTGTTATTCATTTGATTTAGTCACGTGTATTTCAATGTTAGGGCTTTTAGCGCTGCAATTTCGGTGATATGACATAGTTTGCAGAAGTATTAAGGGAACCGTGGCTTGTGTAGAGGTGCTGCAACCTTCTCCAAGTTGTAAATCAGAGTTCATTCAACTGGGAAAATATTGTAATTTCATTTCCAGGTATTCATTGAAGGTTATTTCTACTCAGAAATTTATTATAAAAGGGTGCAAAACTGTGTATGATTGTTGACAGTCCAACAACACTACTCAGGTCAGAAATATTAATTATTGAATATGTAATGTGACAATGACATTTGGATTTGAATTTTGTGTATTTAAAGTTAATGTTTATTCTTAACTTTACAGTTTACTACTGCTATTGTTTTGAAAGTTCAATGTCATTATATTTTCAGATTTTCTATATATTATTAATTTTTATGTTAAAAAAAAAATGGCGTCTCCAAGTACCCCCGTCTCCTATTTTCAAAAAATGCCGTACCGGTACCCGTACCAGTCTCCCGTACCAGTACCAGTACCAGTCTCGCGGCAACTTCGCTGGGAAATATCAAACATTTCCCTCTTATGTACTTGACATCTATTCAAAATTCAATATATTATTTATAATTTATATATTTCACATTTTTTAATTTAATTTTAACAAATTATATTATATATGGCATTTCCAAGTACTTGTCTCCTCTTTTTTTCAATAAAATGGCATACCAGTGCAGGTATCCCTCTCCCACACCAGTACCAATACCAATCTCCTCGCAAGCATGAAAACTTCAAACACCAGTAGCCAAAGATACACAGCTAGATGTTTGGAATTGCACCAATCACAAGAATACCAGACAACTAAACACCTTGTCAGATATAATGGAACTCTACCAATGGAGGCCAATGAAGTTCCCAAATATCATGTAGACATTGGGAGTAATTTCCTCTAAGCAAGGGGAAATGATGAGACACGTTTAATAGTATTTACTTTGTAACTGAACAATTGTTATTTATTACATACAAATGCAAGTGAGAAGATAGTGAAATTCAAATTTTGGGTGAACAGTCAGACAATAGATATCAAAAAAATAGGCGGATGGCTAGAACAGCAATAAAAGTTTGATAACAATAAGTCAGCTGAAATGGATAGGTTCACAGCTAGGAACATTAAATATCATTGTTAGAATTTTTTCTCATAGCAAAAAATGGGGCAAAAAAGAGGTTCAAGGACCTGCCAATCAAAGGGCCAAAAGAGGGCCTATGCATTAAATCATATGTTGTGCCATTAACCAGGATCTCTATTTTTACATTAAAAGCATTCGATGTAATGACTACTCACCAAAGCCATCTTGAGATGACTTCTACATGCACATATCAATCCCATAAAACTTAAGGATCTCACAAAAAATTTCTAATGCAAACCTTCAATTACTTAAACACAAAAGCTTTCCCAAAGGAGAAATAGGGTAAATGAAAAGCCCAAGCAGATGGATTACAATGATCGTTTCTCCCCCTACTAACAAGTACATAAAGGTCTTATTGCTAAAAAGTGGATCCACTTGCTTTGTAGTTATTACAAAAATATATAAGGAAATTTGTCATTAGCATAAGGACTACCCATGACGGTTATCTTTTAAATGACTTAAAGATGTCTTAAAAGACATGAGTGGAATCCAACAAAATGTAGCAATCTAACAAAAGATATATTATGCAAACCTCCAGTTAATTCACACAAATACATTATCTTACCATAATTAAGTTAATCCCACATTGGTACAAATTGTGAGCTGCATGTGACTTGTATGTTGTAAGTATTGTGGATGAGTGTGACTTATAAGGCACTCAATGCTCAAGAAAAAAACGAGTCTAAAGAGTACAAAGTCCAGAGCAGTGGATTGCATTCACTGTTTCATCCCCCACCAATAAATGCTTAAAGGTGTTTGGATGTCAAGGGGGTATTAACAAAATACCTAAGGAGAAATATTATTAGTGTATTGACACTTCGAGGTTTCTTAGATGACTCAATTACACACAAATCAAATCCCACAAAACTCAAAAATCTGAAGAACTATTTCATTTATACTGCAACACTACCATTTAATAAACAATTTCCTTTCCTAGGAATATCATAACTCTCTATTCAACTTTGGATTTTAAGAAATGTTCAATTTCTTCAAAAAAGGCAAATCAATTCAACAGGTAAACCATTAAATTGTGATAAGCTAAAGCAATTATACAGTGGAACTTTCATAGCAAAGCCTTCAGTTAGATCTGTAATATACATGCTAATCTGAAATAATAAGTACTATGGCACATCAAATTCTAGGTGTGGCATACCTTAAAAGACAAGGCCATGAGCAAGCCCAAGGGTGAAATTGATAAAATTAATACCTCTGTTCATGGCAACTAATCCCTCACTTTGGTTAAAGTGGGCAATTTGCCAATCAAAAAAACCAAAAATCAATTATATAACTTGGATCTACATTTGTGTGATCATACAAGATAACCACCCAACAAAACCTAGAGGCATATAATGTAGCCCTGTGATAAGCCAAACTCTCAAGTACTCCCCTGTCCTCAATTGCATGGAAATATCATGGAACAAATGTATGCCTTTTAGATGAATATTTTAAAGATTCTATTGTGTTTTGCTTACAACCTTCCTGCTCAAGGTAACATTAGAGATAATTACTGCATTTACAAAATCATGCTGCTTGGTTTGTGCTTAGATTTAAAAGTTTGAAGTTCATTTGTATCAATGTCTACCCACAAACATTGTCCATAGGAATTCAAGTTAGAGAAAGCTATGGCTGGCAGTCATAAATTATAAGCTGCCCTTTTGTCTTTGAATATTGGAATTAAAGATGACTCAATTCAAGGCACATTAACCACCAGGTGTTGAATTGATGTTAATGCCAAACTTCATGCATAAAAGCAAGTTACTTGAGATATGAATCTCAGCTACTCTATCTTAAACCCAGAGTTGCCAGGAGACAGATACATTAAGAATTAAAACTAACTTTAGTGTAAATACAACTCTAAGAAATAAAACAGAAAACCTTAGAACTTAGTTTTTTAAGTACACAAACTATAAGAATTATAAAATAAATAAAATAATAAAACAAGTTAAAATTAAAATTAAAACATATACACCTACTATGTGAGTTTTTTAGTGTTCAGTGTTCATGTTCAATGCGGAATGAAAATGAAAATAGGAAAATTTAAAAATTAAAAAAAAAAACGGGAGGAGCATTCTCTGCCTCATTTCATGTGCTTCTCCTCCACCAAACTGTCAGCTCCTTCATCACATGCTGCACACTGCAAATGCTACTTAACTGCTCTGCTCCGTCACTTCAGTTTCTGCAGATTCGCAGCACTTCTGCATTACAGACTAAATGTAGTCTGCTGCAGAAAAAACTAGTGATTGAAAAAACTTTTTGAAATATTCTTTTGGGGTTTTTTAAATACTTTTTAACACTTTTTATTCACGTTTGGGCTTTTTTAATCATGAAATGCACCAAGACACAAGCAGGACATTTCTGCACCCATCTCCAGTACCAGAGAGTTGGAGATGAGCCCCCCTGCAACGCTGCAGTTAAAAACTACTAGTACCAGGCAATGCTTGACTGAATCCTTATCTTGAGTAGTTGAACAAATACAAGTCCACGCCTAGAGATGTTAGCTGAAGCTCTATATATTGAAGGCATTGTTAACCCATAACACTTAATGTTTTCTGGCTAGGAAACTTTCACAAGAGAATTGTGCTTTCTTCTGGAAGATAGGTATCTCTAATATTAATGGTTGTTGAAGGTTTTTCTTTCATGTACATGCAAAAATATTTGCTCTCTAACTTGAATTGTGTATCATATATCCTGGCCTAGAGATGTTAGCTGAAGCTCTCTATTGAAGGCATTGTCAACCCATAACACTTAATGCTTTCTGGCTAGGAAATTTTCACAAGAGAATTGTGCTTTCTTCTGGAAGATAGGTATCTCTAATATTAATGGTTGTTGAAGGTTTTTCTTTCATGAACATGCAAAAATATTTGCTCTCTAACTTGAATTGTTTATCATATATCCTGGCCTAGAGATGTTAGCTGAAGCTCTATATATTTAAGGCATTGTCAACCCATTACACTTAATGTTCTCTGGCTAGGAAACTTTCAACAAGAGAATTGTGCTTTCTTCTAGAAGATAGGTATCTCTAATATTAATGGTTGTTGAAGGTTTTTCTTTTATTAACATGCAAAATATTTGCTCTGTAACTCGAATTGTGTATCATATATCCTGGCCTAGAGATGTTAGCTGAAACTCTATATGTTGAAGCATTGTCAACCCATAACACTTAATGTTCTCTGGCTAGGAAACTTTCACAAGAGAATTGTACTTTTTCCTAGGTTGCCATACTCCAATCTATAAATGTAATTTTTTGACTAATGCGGCGTTCAACAGGAATGTGTCCCCAAGAGCTGGGGGTACATCCACAACATCTTGGACATACCAACAACCTGGGAGCATAGAAGGGATGTCCCTTTTTTCAGGATTGAAAACCTTCTCCATTTTGTGCACCACTGATCTCATTCTTCATATGGTATTGTACTATTCTCCTTGGATTGACTCCTTTCCAGTTCACAATCAAGCTCTCTCCCTATAAGTAGCATCATAGGTCACATTCATCTGGGTGGCAGATGAGGAATAAACTCTTCAAAAGCATCTCTGATCTCTGGCTTGCATAATACTTTAAAAGGTAATTTTTTAAGGAAAACAATTAAAATGCTAAAAACCCCTAGAAAGCTAAAAGGGTATATATTTTCTAAAATTTCTGCTGCTTCTAATTTATTTGTTATTTTTTACGCCTCCAAAATTGTGTTCCTATGTCCCCCTGTCCTGGAAACTTGGAGAAGCACATATTAAGAATACAGCAAGCTGATTGATTGATGCTTTTTAAGGAAAACCAACAGGCACAATTCTATTATCGTTAACTTATTTGTTGCTATAGGTGCTTCCCTATAAAAAGAAACATTCTCTTTAGAGATATTATCATTTCATTTAATTGGGGTTGTTGTGTGACATGATGAAACCTTCTGAGTATTTGTGAAATCTATAACATGCCTCTAGTAACTTTCAATAAAGGCAACAAGTAAAATAACTGGATCTCCCAAATATCTCTCTATCCACAATTAAGTGTGCAAGCATGCCTGTGTAAATCTGTGGGGACACGTGGATGTTGGAACATTATAAACACCTTGCTAAAATGCCATCCTTCATTAATAGCTTCAATTATGTTACCGGAAACCCTGCCGATTCCGGGTACGGATATCAAAACGGATTCGTTCTGGAAACCCTGCTGCCGATTTTTTGTTGAAAAAACGTCTCCACGAACCCCGCCGATTTTTCGTCGAATCATGCCCTTTTTTTTGACATTCCGATTCCGGCGTGGTTTTCGAACTTTGAATGGTTAAATAAAAAACCCTAACGTTTTCGGCTGCATGTTTCGCTTAATGTTTTCGTCCGCCATTGCAAATACACAGCCGTGGTCGCGCAAGGAGAAGACTGTATTTTTCCTCTGGTCGCGTGTTTTTTTTCCTCTGGTCGCGCAAGAAGAAGACGCCATTAACTGCGCAGCAAGAAGCCGTCTCTTCCTACGCGAATCACGTGATTTCACGCAATTTATTTGCTTCCAATTTTGAAGGAAATTTTTTTTTACAGTTTATAAAGTTCGCAGCCAAGGTATTCTCAGAAATCGAAAAATTTTCTATAGTTTATAAAGTTCGCAGCCTCGAAGTTTATATTCTAGTTTAGAAATTTATAATAGTTATAATTTTTTATTTTTAGTTTATTTATTAACTATTAAGCTATAAGTATTAACTATTAATATATTATTATTTTTTAATTTTAGTTTATTTATTAAATATTAACTATTAACTATTAAATTGTATAATATTAAATATTATCACAATAAAAATTTGTTATTGTGATAATATTTAATATTATACAATTTAATGTTTTTACATTTATAATTTTATTATATATAAAAAATTAAATTTATTTTAGTATTTTAATATAATTAAATTTAAAAATTTAAAACTTTAAAAACTAAATGTAAATAATAAATATAAATCTAATTATTATTTTGTTTATTTAATGTTAAAATTCATTTATTTGCAATTTTTTATTTTAATAAATAATAATCAATTATAATTTATTAAATATAAATATAAATTATTAAATTGTAATTATATTAATTAGTAATTACATATTATTTATTAAACATTTATTAATTTAAATTGTTATTTTTAGTAATAAATATTGAAGTATTTTGCATAATTGTATTTACTATTTAATCATAATGCTGATATTTGCATTATATGTTTTTAACATTTATTGTTCAATATTCAATAACTATTTTTTGAATTTTTTGTAGGAAATATAATGGCAACCAGTTCTGCTTCTATTGATGGACCCACCTTTAAAACCGACCCAAATTCACCTCTATGGAAATATGTAAAAATCATACGACAAATTAAAGGGGGAGGAACATTTGTTTGGATTTGCAATCATTGTAAAGTTCAGTATACTAGCTCATACAGTCGTGTGAAATTCCATTTATGTGCCATTCCTCGACAAGGAATCACGGTATGTGCAGGAGAAAATGGTAAAAGGTTACATCCTCACAAAGTAGCAGCATATATTAAAGAGCAAGAGGAAGCAGATGCAAGAGCTGGTCATGCCACAAACCATCATTTGCTGAGAGGAGGAGGAAGTGGAAGTGGAAGGGGATCAAAGAGGCCTCCTCCTTCTCCAACACATAGTGACTTTGATGATGTTGTAGTAGAGAGCCACCCATTTTTGGGTAGAAGTGAAGATGATCTTGTTGGTGTGAAGAGAAGCAAGGGGCCATTAGAAAATGCATTTAAGCTTGAAGCTAGAGAGCTTGCAGATCAAGCCGTTGCAAGATGTCTATATGCAAATGGTTTGGCATTTAATGTTGTAAGATCACCATATTGGCAGGATATGTTGAGAAAGGCAAGTGACTGTCCACAAGGGTACACAGGGCCAGGTTATGAGAAGGTGCGTACCACCTTACTAGCAAAGGAGGTAAAAGGCATAAACAATGCATTGATTCCCATTAGAAATTCATGGAAAAAAACAGGGGTGTCAATTATTTCTGATGGATGGAAGGATGTCAAAAACCGGCCATTAATCAATGTGATTGCAGTGTGCCCTAAAGGGGCAATGTTTTTGAAAGCCGTGGATTGTGAAGGACAAGTGAAGGATGCACAATTTATTGCTAACATCCTTATACAGTGCATTCAAGATGTGGGTCCTGAAAATGTTATCCAAGTAGTAACAGACAATGCAAAGAACTGTAGAGCTGCAGGCATGTTGATTGAGACACGATTTGAGCACATATTTTGGACACCTTGTGCTGTTCACTCTCTTAACCTCATGCTACAAAAGTTGGGTGCGAAAATAAATTGGATCAAACAAATGTATGCTGAAGCTGAAGAGATCCAAATGTTCATCACAAACCATCAAATGTCACAGGCCATTTTTAGATCATTTTCAGTGTTGGAGTTGTTGAAGGTAATTGAAACACTTCAACTTTTAAATTTTACATTTCACTTTAGTAATTACTATTTTATTTTTTAAACTCAAGCATGTCTTATTTATATTTTAATTTTAATTTTAAATTTTTGAATAGGTTGCAGAAACTAGATTTGCATCGAACACGATTGTCTTGAGGAGACTTGTGAAGGTGCGGGGGGCACTTTCTAGCATGGTTATTAGTCAAAGTTGGTCACTATGGAGGCAATCCAATACTGAAAGGGCAACAAATGTAAAACGGATGATCCTAGATGACACTTGGTGGGAACGAGCAGAATATCTTCTTAGATTCACTGAGCCCATCATGAGTATGATCCGTTTTACTGACATGGATAAGCCATGTTTGGGAGAGGTATATGATGGCATTGATACAATGATTGAGCAAATGAAAATCATCATCAACGAAAAAGAGCAAGATCCTGAAGAAACTTTCTTCAAAGAGGTGCAAACAATTTGTGTTGAGCGGTGGAACAAAATGACCACCCCACTACATCTTCTTGCATTTGCATTGACTCCCAAGTATTATAGTGATGAGATTCTTGCTTTGCCATCAAGAGTGCAACCATATTCAGATCTAGAAGTTGGTATGGGGTGTAGGAAAGCACTTAGTAGACTCTTCCCCGATCAAGAAACAGAGTATTTAGTTAGAGCTGAGTTTGCTGATTTTGTAGCTGGTGAAAATCAAAGTATTGGTGCTTCAATTGACAAGTATAGGATGGATGCTCATTCTTGGTGGTATGTCAATGGCTTTACAACACCACATCTCCAAGCTCTTGCGATCAAAGTTTTATCACAAGTAAGTTACTTAGTTTTTATTGCACTCTCTAAATTATATTGTTTACTATTTTAAAAATAATAAAATGGTTAACTTCAAATTTAAAGTTTGATTTACAGCTTTATAATTATAAGTTCCTCTCACTTTGTTTCAATAGGTTGCTAGTTCCTCTTCAGCTGAGCGAAATTGGAGTACATACTCCTTTATCCACTCAGTGAAACGCAACCGATTGGCAGCAAGTAAGGCGGAAGAGCTTGTTTATGTGCATTCCAACTTGCGCCTTCTTACTCATAAAAAGAATGAGTATAAGGAAGGAGGCACGAGGTTGTGGGATGTAGATCCAGAGCGAACTGATTTGGATTTTTCAGCTGCCACACAATCTTTACTTTCTGACACTGTGGAGTCAAATATCCAGCATGCTTCCCATGAGAGTGCTAGCGGGGCTGCATGTGGTTATAATGTCAATGATGATGTTGCTCTTAATCTTCCTAATGACCCATATAATGTCTATCATTAATTGTATTAACTATTACTTTGAGTTTGTTTTAAATGTTGAACCAACGAACAATGAATTCGATATAATTATATACCTATCGTAACATTCAAGTTTTGAAAATTTGATATCAAATTAATTTAGTATAATGGTATTTCAGATTTATTATATTTATGGTAGTTCTAAGTTTTGTTTAGCATATGCAATAATGCATGATATGTGGTATTCTAAATTTACTTCTTGTTTTTACTTTTTTAGGCTGCAAATATGTCTATATCTATGATTTTTATACATTTTATGTACGGACGTACCCAAACGTACCCACACCAAAAAAAAAAAAATTGCCGTATCGGCGTACCGTACACGTACCCGAACCCACGTACCCGTACCCGATTCGGTAACTTAGGCTTCAATGAAGGGAACAAGATCACAATCTTTATAGCCTAAGCTTAAATTTAGATATGAGCTGCTGTGGCCAAGAAATTGCCATTTCCATATAAATGTTTGTGTCTATTCCTTTGACATTTAGCAGTATTCAGTCATCCAAAAAATTTAGAACACATTCATAAATGACCATATTTTCCTCAAGAAAGTTCTTTCAGTTTTCCTTGATAATTGCACCAGATATTTTGATAATGAACCATATTTGGACAATAACTTTATGCTGCTGTATTATTTGACATAGCTCTCCTCAGTAACATAGTAAGATCAATCTCCATTAAAGTGCATGTTGTGATGTTTTCCAAACTAACCATTTAGTTATCCTCTAGCATTCACAAAAGAATAAATCATAGTCATAGTGGATCAACATTATTAACTATGGGGCAAGGCAGATAACCAAATGCAGAAACCAATGACAACACCATTAAGAAGTTACAGATAAATGGCAAACTAGAATTCCCATTACAGATATAAGGCAACTACTTCCAACAGACTCAAGAATTACAAACTTTGGATTACAAATTGCAGGGAAAAGGCAAGTAAGTTCCTAGAGGCTCAAAAATGACAGGGTACTAACAATAAGGAGGTTACAGGAATGACAACTTATTTGAGCAGCATGCATATAGGCTATAGCTTTCATTGGATATTAAGCAGATGACAAAGTATTTTATAATTATCATATTCTTCATGGTAATAAAGGTCTACTTGCAAAACCAATGTGTTTCTAGACAGAATGTAAAAACAGTAAATTATTAACTAACAAATTATATTGCAACAAGCAGATGAATGACAGAATCAATACCGTCCAGAAGAAAGTAGATGAGCACTACTCATGGATCCTTTGGTGCTGCTTAGACGTCTTGCTCTTTGATCATGTTCTTTGTCCACCCTCATTGAAGCAACTTCTTTCTCCATGGCAGCTACTTCTCGGCGCATTTTCTTCGCTTCAACTTCCATTGCTTTTGTCAAGGTATCCACTTTTTTTGCCAGCATCTGAAATGCACTCAGAGCTTAAATCAGTAGTGCAAAATGGAACATGTACCATAACAATCAACATGCAAATAAGTTAAAAGAGCATCAAAATGAGTTGCAAATGCCAGTCTAGTTAAGTTGTAACCAATTAGATTGAGCAGACGTACCTCTATTGCATCATCCTTGTCTTTTAGACTTTGATCCTTTTCATGGCCAGCTTTTCTCAAAGCTATCACCTCTTTTTGTAGCATGTCATACAAGACACCTGAAACAGAATCATCCACACCAACTTCTGTAAATTCAGACACCTTGTTATCTGAATTCTCTTTACCAGAATCATGGGATTCAGGACTTCTAGGTACGCCATTGCTTTTCTTATTTGAGTGGTTCTCACTAAATCCATTTGTAAATGACTTGTTTCGTTCCAATGAGCGACCCCCATCAAATGATCTACCACCGTCAAATGACCTGGATGCTCCCTGTGCATTCTTTAAAACTGCACTTGCATTGCTAGATATTGAAGGCCTGGTTTGAGAAAGTGATGTTCTCCTTGAACCAAAACCATTTGACATAAGCTTTGAGGCAATCTCTGCACCACCTATTGATTGCCGACGAGATCGACCATTACTACTGCTTCGTCCCTCAGAGGAACATGGTCGAGTAACATTTGATGATCCCCTTAGCCCCTCTTCAACAACCTTTAAACGTAATTGAAACTTCTCCTGCAATACCAGCATGTAAAGTTGTAAAGCAATAATCACCATAAGAAGCAAAGGAAAGATAAAAATAATTACAAGTAAACCAAAAACTTTCATACTTTGAGTTGTGCTTCACTTTTAGCAGTCCGTTCTGCAACAGCTAATTTATCACGAAGCTGCTGCATTTCACCCTAGAAATAAACACCCAATAATCTGTCATCTATCCAAAAATCTTGATCTTTTGAAAACTTCACTCAAATTAAGGACTACTTGAACTTTTATAAGATTATGGCACATGATACCTGTAGGAAGCGCCGCTCGTCAAGCCACTGTTTCACAGGCATGACTTTGTCATTTCCATCCTTCCATTCATTTGCCACAACACATGCCACTCTATTTGCTGCTGTCTTGGCACGGGCTAATTCTCGTTCTAGTGTTTTCTTGCTTTCCTAAAAAAGAAAACCATCTGTTTGTTTGAATGTGAATCTAAAAAAATATAATTTGACAATATGCATTTTGTTTGAATATTAAAAGTATGATGTATGTACTATGAACCATAAAGCATAGTTGAATACCATCAATTCATGCACTTGCCGCTGATAATAACGCACGGCATTTGCAACAGCACCCCCTGAAAGTACAGCCTCCTCTAATTCACGTACTGTTTGACCTAGCTTCTCAACTTCTGCAACCTTTTGGCGATGCATCTTGTCCAATATTTTGTTTTCTTCCTATCAAATGATTGACCTCATATGTCAAAAAAAGGTTGAATGAAAGCTTCACAATGCAATCGCCAGATATTTCTAGTCAAATGAGAAACAAACTAAAAACACAATCCCCAGTATCTTGTTCTTTAAACTAAATACAATTCCAAGTTGATGAAAATTGTAAACAAATGGCCACCTGACAAATTTCAATCTGTTTCATCAACTCTTGATTCCTGTTTTGTAAATCATCAACCATTGATGCCTTTGCCAAAGCAAACTGCACAGTTCTCTCTGCTTCAAGCAATGCTGCTTCTTTAGTCTTCGTAAGTCGATCCAAAGCCCTGTTGTCATCTTGCAACTTTGCAATCTGCCAAAAATATTGAACGTCAAAAACACTAGAAGACTAAAGGCACACACATAAAACTAATTGCCAAGAAAAAAATGTAACCAGAAAAATTTACCATCTAATCATATATACCTCTTGGCGTGCAAGTTTCAATTCTGCTTCAAGAGGAGCAAGAATTTCTTCAAAAGGTGGCATATCTTCATCCTTTTGAGCAGCATGAACTCTTCGAAGAGTTGCTTCAGCTGCAAATTGAGCTGCTAACGCTGCTTTCTTCTCATCATTGATTTTCTTGATTTCAAGGTTCTGTGAAATCACAATGTCCATATATCAATCATTGATGAACCTTTTAAATATGGTAAGGATTCAATAGAATTTATATATTCAAGGAAAGATTCGTAAACAATAAAAATAAATCTAAATCTAGGGACCTTGAAATGATCACAATGAATATAAGAATACCTTGTTTTCGAGAGATGCCTCGCACACCTTAAGCTTCTCATCCAATTTTCTTAGTTCCTCAGTGAGCTGGGAAACAATAATGTTTCAAGATTATTATGTTGGAAAGACTCTGGTGCACTTAAGAAATGTTAAAATGTCTTTCTACCACCTATGATAATTAAGCCCTAATATTACCTCTTCAACTGCCTTTTCTTTCATTCGCTCTGTCAATTTTAAAGCCTTAATTTCAGCTTGAGCTTCCCCCAATTCACGATCCTTATCTAAAATGGCATGTAAACAGAAGTCTGTAAGCATATGCAAACCAGAAAACACAAAGAACATACTAAAGAAATAGAACATGCAGCTGATATCTTTAAAACCCCCAGGACAAGGCGCAATCATCAATATACAGGACTTTATGAAAAGCATATTGTTTCTAAAGGTGGGAAGGTAGGACATACAAGTAGAAATGTCTACAAAATAATTCTATGCGACCCTTTTAGTTGCTATCGCAGGTGCTTAATAAAAAGGCCCAATCACATCTTCTGTCCCCTCAGTGACTTCTATGCATTGCATCTATGCTAAGCAGTACATTGCAACATATGGTATTTTAACAAGAACAAAACAACTGAATGAAGCCAGCAGAATTATATGTTAGTACTCCTTAAACACCTTTTCCAGCTCGGTTCAAACTTTTTAAAGAAAAAGTCTAGAAAGCAAGAATGCTCTTGCAACTTAAGAGAAAATTATTTATTAACCACAGCATTTTTGCTCTTTGGATGTATCTTAATAATACATCCTACGCTTTGCAATTCACGGGAAAGGAAACTTATCTAGTACATTTTACAAATTCCATAAAGTTTTTATATAACACTCATGTGAATACCTACAAAACACAATCTTAAAAATAGATCAACCCATTTGGAAGAATGCCAGAAAAGCATGAACTAAATTGCAGAATGATACCAGAATGGCACATTCATGAATCAAATAAGTATTATTTGTTTCCATTGGTAAAGAAATAACAAGCAAAGATAGGACTTCAACAGTGGAAACAAGTAAATATTCTTTAGCATACATCAAAGAAACTATCTGTAAAAATTTTGAATATGTCAAAAACAATTTGGTCAAAAAGGAACATGCCTAAAATTCCAGCGTAAGAGTTTTGCATTTCAGAAGACTTAAAACATTGTCTCACCTTAATCATATGACCAGAATTGCTGACATCCAATAGGAACATCATTTAAAAAGTCACATACAATACAAAGAACTCATTTCACAATTTCAAATGGACAATACTTTTACCACTTTGTGCGAAATTGTGTCTGCAAGCAGAAATATTAAGAAAAAAAACAAATATCAATTTCAATCATAATCTCAAATGTCCTACATGTTTTGCCCGGACAAAATATCTGCATTTGTGTTTCATTTCCATATAAACCCCTTTTTAGTGTCAAAATACCATAATAGAGACAATATAATAATACTTTAGAGGAGCATTTCACTTTTCTGAACAGTTTATAATAGAATTTGATAGCAGCAAAATCAGCTTACCAGAATAGAAAATTACTAAATTAGGAAAGTTCAATTATTTTTATAGTAGATAACCACTCAAATTTCAAACTTATAAGTAAGCTTGGCAAATTTACTAGTAACATATTGAGATTTTGAGTTTTTTCATCGCGAAACAATGTAAAATTTAATGTTGGTCTCTGTAAGAAGCTATTTTTCCTTGAACAATAAAGATAACTTATATGTTTTCTTATATGTTTAGGAAAAATTTAGGCAAATATTTGACATAAACTATGCCAACTTAATAGAATGGTAATAGCTGGAATAAAGACAGGCACACTGCATATCAAGGCCCTTCCATCAGAGTTATATATCCATAAGCCTTGTATATAATGTCAGGTTACAACAATCAAACTTGCTATCATAAAACAACTACATTTATTAAGAGAAAGCCAACTTGTTGGAAACTAGAAACAAATTTTTGACTTATTACAAGCAAAGGAACTATTTTGTAACTGTCAGCAAAATAAGTCAAAATTGCAAGATCCAGCTTGTGGTTGTGAAAGCATATGCACATGTCAAAATAAGTCATTTTGACAAGCGAAAATATTTTTCCCAAAATCCTACACGCATAATCCATTATAATGCTTAAAATAAAGGAGACATCCTGAACATATTAGAGTGGACGAAGTGTCAAATTTTCATATAATTGCACATCAATTTGCTGTTTACTGATCTTTCTACAAATCAGAATAAACTTAATCTTCATAGTATTTATGCAGGACATATTTCATGTTGATAGTAGCAAGGGTAAACGGCAAAAAGAGACACATTGCTTTGGTGAACCAAAACATAAAATCCAAAAATGCAATACTTCCTTCATTTCACAAAATGAAAAAAAAACTAGGGAATTGATGCCACAAACTTTTGTCAAAACAGTAAGACTGAAGAATATCTAAAAAGAATATTAAACAAAATCAACGCTTTTTGCATTAGCACAGAGAGGCACAGAAACTTACCGCGCACTTCATTCTCAAGTCGGTTAAGCTCAACCTTCACTGGATCAGACCCATGTAAGAGATGAATGATGTCCTCCCCTTCCATATTGGGGGACCTCATCAAATTTTTCTTCTTACTACCTTTTCCCTCACCTTTAAATGAGGCTGAAGGTGTATGCAAAGATCCCGAGGAATCATCTTCCACTCCCCACTGATCAATATTCCCATTCGCAGTCCCCCACAAATCCTCTTCCCCGGTGTAGCTGTGGAAGTCAGCCATTAAGCTTATTCCAAGATCCCAACCCCTCAATCACAGAATTGTCCCCTCGAACTTAAATCTCATCAAACCCTGCTTATTTCCCTGAAATTATTGTTATATCACTGAGACTCCACTGAACTAACAAGCAACAGTTACCCTTTAGGCTGCTCTAGCTTCTGCTCATCAATTCCTGTGCAATCAGAAGTAAACTTCAGCGTGATAGTAGAATTAAATTTCCTGCTCTGAGCATTCAACAGTTAAATTTCATTTACTCTGAATAGATTTCAGAAAATCAAAAATACCAGGTGTGAGTCAAGTCAGCTCTGCATAACACCAACAAACATTCTCCACTTCAAAGGAGCGGCAAATTTCCGGCCTAGCACTTTCAAAATAGTTATTAAATCGACAACCAGAATATTCAATTTCAGTATTTTGCGAGCGTATCAGATGCAAAATTCCATCTACTCCGTTCAAACGCTTATTCAGCCAAATAAAGTTCCCAGAAACTACTGCCACGGCCGAGATGCTCAAGACATTCACACTGCAAAAGAATCACTAGTTTGCACAAAAGAAAATTCGTGAAAACTCTCAATGATGTCACTTTTCGCTTACGATTAAGCTCCGAATCTCGACTTTTCACCTTTCACAACCTCACGCGCCTCTGCAAAGCTCGAGAAAGCAATTTCAGCCAGAAATGAGCTCAAAATGTCCAAATCTGTCCATCTTCCAATCTTGAAACTCTAGCTACCACACTTTCACTCCGTTACAAGAACTGAAAAGCAGAATAACTCACGGGTAAAGCTCAAAATCCGCAGCTCTCACAAAATCGCCTGCATTGTCATCCGAATCTTCTTTTCTCAGTAAAACAACCTCAGAAGCATAAATTTCACTGCTCAAACCCTCGTTCAAACCCTAGCGACCGCCTTTTGTTTCACAAGCACAACTTCTCCCATCTCAAGCTCAAAATCTTCAGTTCTCGTCCTTGGAACTTCTCTTCACAAAAAGACTCGGTAGCCTTTATCTTCACCCTCCAAACCCTCAATCGCCTATGCAAATCATCATAAAACAACCTCCGCCTCAAATAGAGCTCACAACATAGAAAAAATCGCCTGGCTCCACCCTAGAAACCCTCAATGCAGCCGCTTCCTCCAAAAAAAAATCAGACTCACAACTACCCACAACGCATGCTCAAAATCACCACTCCTCACACTTAAAGCTCAAAAATCTGTCATCTTCACCATCAAACCCTTCAACACTGCCATTTTTTTCACCCTTACAAAACACATTTCAAAAATCACTACACCTCAGAACCGCCATTTTCTCGCTAAGCTCAAGCCCGCCATTTTCTCGTACTACATGTATATCCAGCTTTGTACGGCTCACATTTCCTCAAATTTAACCTCATTTGCACAGATTTGACGGCTAGATTTCCGAAATCAAGAAACTCTCATACCTGATTTTATCAGATCTTGTGAAGTCTTACAACTTTGTTTGCTTCCTTGCGTCCTCTGTCTGCATCCATCGCAACATATGTCGAATTATCAATACTGTTAAGCTTACTTAAATTTTATTTAACGTATAACGGTGAGGGGCCAAAGGCTTCTGTCAGAGACGCGTGCTTGGTAAGTTGGGCCGGCTGGGCTTTTCTTTCTACCGGCCGACCTGGTTTTACTACTCACCGTCTCTCTGTTTACCCGCTCCTTGGACTAATTGAATATGATTTGAAAACGTTTAATTTCGCCGGATTCGAGCGACGTATCAAATTGCATTTTATTTCACCGCATGGTATCCTATGCTCAATTTGCAGAAAAAATTTTAAGGTCGTGTAATTTTTTTATTGTTTTTTTTTTTAAGAAGAGGAGTCTACACTGCCTAGTCTCTTTCTAGCGGTGGGGGAGACGTTAAAAATGATGTTTACTCTATCTTAGGACTTCGTACGAGCTTCCATAACAAAGACTGCAGGCCAAACTCCTCAAAGGTTGAATTTGATTGGACAAGTAAATTTTGCACAAGGGACCTCCTTTTCAAGACTTTTAGAAGTTAGTTGATAGGTTATATTTGTGGGGTTTTGTCTTCATCTTGTTAAAAAATTGTCTCATAGTGTTTTCTAAACTTGTTTGATAGTTTTGTGTGTTTTTTAAGGAATTATTACTACAAAAATAGTTAATAATTTATCTCATGTTGTTATTGGTATTTTATAGTGGATGAATATGTTGTCTCACGTCATTAAAATTTACTGTCAAAAAAATATCTTTAATAAAATATTTTGGTTGTACTTGATAACAACTATAATAGAATATTCACTAAGATGAATATTTAATTTGATCTAATTCGTGACAATTAGAACATCAAATTTTTTATTTTTTTTAAGTAAAAGGGTGAAAATTTATTCAAAGGAAAGTAAGCAATACAAAAGGAGAGCATGAAAGCTCAATCCCTTCAGACCAATATAACTAAGAAGAAGAATTCACAGGAAACCAAAAAACAACCATACCAGCCATCCTCCCAACACCAAAGAGCAAACAAACAACCTAGCTCCACATAACTAATTTTTTTTATCTTCATGAAGAATCTGAGCTAGCCTTTGACTTTTTTCTTGATCTAACTAATTCCAATTCCAAACAATTCACTCCTCCAACTCATCAAACGCCCACTTGGTCAAATAATCAACCACCTTGTTTCATTCCCTTGGAATATGCACAAAGGAGATAGAGTCAAAATTTGGGGCCAAACAAAGGATTTGTTTGGCTATCATACCCAATCTCCAAGAGGAATTTTGAAAATTCTAGTTTTTTAGCAAAGAGACCAGAATCATAGAGTCCATTTCACAAATCACCTTTTTTCAACCTAACTCGCAGGCTTTCTCCAAAGCCTTTAGTAAAGCCCAAGCCTCTATTTGATTGTTAGAATGCACCCCCATATAAATGGAAAAAAAGAACTAGGCAAAACCTCTACTATCACGCCCCACTCCTCCAATACCAATAGACTTAAGATTACCCCGAGCATAACCATTAGTGTTGATTTTATAGAATCCAACAGGGGAGGACACCACTTGCCCTCTCAGTCCCCTTTCTTGAACAACCCCTGCATAAAACCTAGATGGACTTGAGATATAGCGGACGTAGAGAGCACCAAGAGGAAAGTAGTGACAACATTAATCGAGGACAAAGGTTCCACCAAATCAAACTTGGGCTCAATAGTCTCCTTGAGCATACACTTAACCTTGTACCAAACCTACAGAAAAATCTATCGTTTCTCCTAAAAGATTTGTCTATTCCTCTCCAACCAATTTTTCCATATAATAAGAGAGGGGCCTAATTCCCAAGCAGCCACCAAGAAGGAAGCAGAAGCCGAAGGAAGGCCCACATGATCCCAGAGATCATGCAAAGATGAAGCTTGTAGAAAGGGTCTCCTCCACAGCTTCCACCAAAGCCTCTAGATTTCCACCGAGAAAGAACACTAAAAGAAAAGATGGGTGGAACATTCTTCATTGCACCCACAGAGGAAGCACATTAAAGGGCCATAGAAACATCTTTCCTTATATTTTCCCATGTGAGGCATTTATTCATACTTAGCAGCCACATGAACAAATTACACTTGGGCCATCTATTTTTATTCCAAATTCATTTCCACCAAGGACTCACTCTCAAGTCTCCATGCAGACCCTGCAAAGCAGCATATCCCTAAGAAATAGAGTACTTCCCTTTGGGATCATTATCCTAGGCCAACATGTTCTTTTCATTAGAAGAACAACAAGGACGCTAAGCAAGAATAGAAGCCAAGGAGTTCCTCTCCTCCTATGAACCCCCTCTAGTCCAATTAGCAGAGTGTTGTCATTGATATGCTCAGAAGCTCCCTAAAGAGAAAGAGCATTTGAATCTACCCACACTAGTCCATCCAACCTCAACAAAATTTGTACTTAAGGCTCGGAGATGAGGGTGGGATGAAAGGATCGGCAGGTAGCATCCCAAAAATTAGAACAAAAGAGAGCTTGATCACCTTTATGAATAATCCAAAAAAAGACATTCTTAATGAGAGCAACACCCCTTTTAATAATATTCCAGATCATAGAGCCTTTCCCAATTAGATCCATTCCTGGAATGTCCTCATTATCCACACCACCTACATATTTAAAGTTCAAAATGTGAGCTCAAGGCTGGTTAGAAAGTGTACACCATCTCTAGTATAATTTGACAGCAAGAGAAAAATTGTTGTGCTCATACTACCTAAGACCTAATCCACTATGCTACTTGGACTTACAAACATGTTCCCAGTTCACTAAGCTCTATTTTTTATGCTTAAGATTTCCAACCTGTAAGAATTTCCTATCCAAGGAGTAATACTCCTTAAGGAAACATTTGGGTGTAGATAACACCGTGAATCTGTATAGAGGAAGAGCCTGTAAGACAAAAGTTAAAAGAGTCAACCTGCTAGTAAAAGATAACCACTAAAAAGTCTAGTGATTAACTTTTGAACAAAATTTGTCTAGGATCTTCTACTAGTGTCGCTTATTTAGGGTTTCAACATAGAGAGAGATACCCAAGTACTCCATAAGGAGGCCTCTAATCTGGAAACAAATAATTTGAGCAACTCTATTCTAAATCAACCTAGGAGTGTTGAAGAAAATGATACTAGATTTTCCCTCATTGATATTTTGGCCTGATGTAGCTATATAAGTGTTAAGAGCTTTCTTGAAGTTGACTGCCTCTTCAATTCTAGTCAAACCCATCAAAGTAGTGTTGTCCAAAAACTAGAGATGATTTTGAGAATCTAAGCCATGACCCCAATTCTAGCCTTTAATTAGATTAGTATCCTTGTACTACTTCAATAATCTATCAAGACCTTCAGCTAATAAAATAAAGAGATATGGAGAAAGAGGATATCCCTACCTGAGTCCCCACAAAGCAAAAAAAGTAGGAGTGGGAGAATCATTGACCAAAACTAAGAATGAGGAAGAGGCCACACAACTCATCACCCAAGAGATCCTGTCTAGATGGAATCCAAAAGCCAACAACAAGCGTTGGAGAAAAGACCATTGAACCGTATCGTAGGCTTTAGACATATCTAGTTTAATGAACATGGTGACGCAAAAAAAGTAGGAGTGGGAGAACCATTGACCAAAATCAAGAATGAGGAAGAGGCCACATAGCTCATCACCCAAGAGATCCTATTTGGATGGAATCCAAAAGCCAACAACAAGCACTGGAGAAAAGACCACGGAACCATGTCATAGGCTTTCGACATATCTAGTTTAATGAACATGGCTTTCTCCTTAGAAGAGGACATAGAATGCACAACTTCAATTGCAACCGCAATTCCATTCACAATCTGTCGACCTTTGAAAAAACCCCCATGTTCCACTGAGATCAAAGGAGTTAGAAAAAATTTCAACCTATCCACAATCAACTTAGAAATAATTTTAAAGGTCACATTGCACAATGCAATAGGTTGGTAAAAATCTAAGGAGTTGACCCCATCATTTTTAGGAATGAGAGCCAAAAAGGTGGAGTTGATTGCTTTAAGAATTTGTTTATTCAACTGAGATTCATGGAACACCATTGACAAATCAAATTTAAGGGTATCCCAAAACTCCTAGAAGAACTCAATCAGAAAGCCATTAGGTCCAGGAGATTTACCTTTCTTCATCTAAAAAACAATATGCTCAAGCTCCTCTAGAGAATCAACCTATAAAAGGAATTTGTTTGTCTCCTTGGAAACCACTAAAGGAATATAGTCCCGAATAATATCCTCCTCAGCCAAGACCTGCGGGTTTTCCTCAATAGAAAGGGAAGAATAAAAACTAACCACCTCCGTAGAAATGGCTTGGGAGGAAGTTAAATGTTCCCCTTGGCCAGAAATAAGAGAGGTAATAATATTGTTATACCTTCTCTCTTTAATAGAATTATGAAAGAAAGCAGTGTTTTTATCTCCTTCCTAAAGCCAATCTATACAAGATTTTTGCTTCCAAAAAATCTCTTCCTATAGCTCCCATCTAGCAAGTTCTCTGGAAAGTCTAGTCTCTTCCTGAAGCAAATCCACATACATACCTTCCTCTTAATTCTGAAAGTAATGTTATCCAAATGAGCTTGAACCTACTTCTTCTCAAGAAAAGGTTCCCAAAAGAAGATTTGTTCCATTTTTTAAGCCAGATTTTAACAAACTAAAGCCTCTTGAAAAAATTAAACATTACAATTCCAAAGGTGGGTTTGCCTTTGAACCACCATTGCTCAACCAACTGGCACAAACTAGGATTGCAGAGCCACATAAGTTAAAATTTAAAGGGAGGGTTTTTGGGTGTAGTAAACAAAAGTGAAGAGTGCATGATTGGCTAGTAATTTGATCCTTTCCAAACCAAGATTTTAGATGAAGAAGCCTAATTTTCCCAATCCAATGATCAAAGACAAGAAATCTATCTAATCTCTCATAAATAGAACTGTCCCCACGCCTTCTATTATTCCAGGTGAAAGCGTTGTTAGCATATTTCGCATCTAGCAAATTGAGAGAAGACATATTATCACACATCAAGGATGATGTAGGACCCAGATGACCTACACCTCTAGATTTTTCCTCGAGGCTACAAATAGTGTTGAAGTCTCCTACAAGGATCCTTGGGAAAGAAGGTGCCAAGAATCTATGAATCTAATATGAGACCAAAACATAGTCTTACCTGGCAGGTCATTAAGCACATAAGCATTGGAGAGAAGAATAACTGCTCTAGAATCAAAATAGGAGGCAAGCACTGACATCGACTTCCTAGTGGTGACCCACCAAAGAGGTGTTATATTACATGGATCCCAAAGGAAAGCAATGCCACCAACTAAACCTTGGGCACCAACACACTAACAAATACCTCTCTTTTAGATTTTGGAACAAACATTCTTCATATCATCCATAAAAAGTTTGGTTTCCTATATAAAAATTATATCAGGATTGTGATCACATATCAAGTCTCGAGTAGCCTTTTGTTGAGAGATGCTACTCGAACCCCTAACATTCCACGAGACCACAATCATTTTTGGGAGGACGCAAAGAGAGTGTATAGTGTTTGAACAACACCTGATTCCACTAAGGACTCTCCCAATATCTTCATCTTTTCCAAATCCTTCTTTCTACCCACCTTCAACAACTTGTCTACAACCCCATTCTTTAAGCTCTCCTGATGGATTCCCAACAAGGGTGTATTTTTCCTTTTACCATCTTCTTTAGACCCAAAGTCTAAAGCTAGATCAATGGAAACCTCATTTTCTCTGTGTTCCTTAGGGAGCTCATACAACAGAGCCACCATAGAAATTCTTGGAACTCCCTCAAGCCCTTGAACATTCACTATTAACTCAACGACCCAAATTGGATACAAGAAATCCCCCTCCTTTGAAGCCCTAGGAGAACCCATACTTTGAAGAGGATCTTGGGGAATGCAAGGAGAAGGGCCCATGCCTTGTATTTCTTGATTTCCAACTAAATAGTCATGCTTCATGCATCAAGATCCTCAAAACTTTTGAGGACATCAAACCTATTACCAAGAGCTCTCTTTTGCATGGCTTTATTTTGTCAAGATTATCCCCTTTCCCTTGATCGAGCTTCCATAGGAATAAATCCATTAGTGTTAAGATCCACATTTTTAATTGGAGTCTTACCCTTTGCTTTGGAGTCAAGTGCATGCCTCCCAGGCGAAGGTTGATGAGTACTTGCCCCTAAATTAGGAAGGTTCCTTTGCAAGTGGTCATATTTGTGGCATGATTTGCATCTAAATATTAGAGCTTCATAATCAACTCGTTGAATCCAACTCATACTTCCTAGTTTAATTTCAAGAGATTCTAGTAATGGGTTGTTAAGATTAATTTCCACACAAATTCAAGCGAATGTAGTTACCCTACGATCAAGGGTTTGACGAGAGGGACCCAAAGGTTTCCCCAAAGTTGCAACAATAGAGTGCAGGATATACCTGCATGAAAACTCCATTGCAAGTTGGGGAAAACGGATCCACATAGGAATCTTCAACAAGAGATCTTCCAAAGGATCAAACCCCAAATGTCATGGTTTGATGAAAATCCCAGCCTGCTTGTGAAAATAGGGGCCTCCTTCAAAAACCATATTTTGATCCACAATTCTAGAAAACACTATGAAGAAAAAACTATTTGCCCGAAGGATAATTTTCATATCTCCTTCCAGGCTCCAGTTTCTATGGGCCCATGACTCCAAAAAAGGCAAAGAAATACGCACACCCCTGAACTTACAAATAAGAGCATGCTCTGCCAAGTACAAAACTTCCTCGACAACATCATCCAATTTGATCACCACTACCTAGCGATCCTTACTCCTTTCCAAACAACTATTTGGTTTTAATCGTGCCTCAAGAGGTTGATTTAACCTTGATTCCTATGTTGCACGCAAGAGAAAATTAATTGCATCCACATGTGCATATGTGGAAGAATCTCCAATAATAGTATCCTCTTTAAAAGAAAGTGGATGGGGATCCCCAACACCCTAAGATTTTCCCATGCACACAGTCGATGGAAGTGACACAAAGACAAAAACTATAGCAAAAAACAACACCCATAAACAAACAAAAAAACCCCCAAACAAAGCCTCTTTATTGCCACACCCAACCCCACACCCGTCACATACAAGAGCAAGGACAAAGGGTCTACGCAACAAGAGAGAAGGCACCTCTGGTTGCCTCAAACCCTCACTCCAAGGCATTGATTCCAACGTCACCCTTCTTCATACTGTCCCAACCTTTCATATTTAAAATCTGATAAATTTCTCTTACCAGAACATCTAATTTGATTGTAGCATATACTCTTATAGAAAACATGGATGGATTTGCTTAACATGTACACAAAAACATAATTTTCAACTCATTTCTATAATTTTAGATTTGGAGCAACTTACTAAACATTCAAATCAGTAATCAAAATTCTTATAAAATTATGTTATATTATTTTTTCAAGTTATATTCAACCATGTTCTCTAAATAATTTAGAATCGAATTTTATTTACATTTCTAAAAAGAGCATAAGCGAAACAAAGGAAAGTATAAAATATTGTTTTAACTATATTCATGGATTTATAATTTTGTTATTTTGATTCAACATGTAATCTAAGTGATAGGATTTGTGGCCTTGGGAAAACCTTAGGCACTTGTCTTTCCTGTCATAACATTGGGTTTTAGGTGGCTCTAGATATTCTCTAAAAAAACACATTGTTTGCTTAGTTTCATGCATAGATAGGCTAAAATGGTCCAAATTTTTCTATGCAACACCTCTAGGCCAACAACATGAAAGAAATGAAGCACTATAATAATTTCAAGTACACAAAGTTGAATCCAAAATTTTGTAGGTTGCTTCTCAACACATTTTTCATCATCATCTTCATAATATATGCTTTAGAAAAAATTATAACCCAATACATTCACACCTTCATGGTATATAGGTGGACACTTGACAATTGTATACCAATGCATCAAGAGATTTGTCCACATTAAACTGATATTATACTTTATTTTTGTCTTTATTACTTAACACAAACTAATTTCATATTGTCTTTAATGCATGCCTTTAAAATAAGATCAAGTGTGCCTTTATGATATAGGTCTAATAACTTTCTATTCCAATGTGTAGGAATCACAAAAATAAACAAGTAAAAATCTCATCTCATGCTCGTTTGAAAAAAGCAAAGGAAGTTGGGGATTGCATTCTGGAAACAAAATTGAAGTGGTTTCAAAATGTTCCTTCAATTGATTACAAATAAACTTATAATATGATAATTTTAAAATATTATTGAGTTATTCGATACATAAAAAATAAAATTCTAATACACCATAGTTTAAATATTACTTTGTATACAAAAATTGGTAAATAAAAATAATATATATTATAATGCACTAATTGAATCATTTTAGCTTGCATATAGTCGTCTATCAACATAATCATTACACCTCCTTTTCATGTAAGTATTGGTAATAACCCTATCTTTATGCAAAGGCCTTATAAGCATTTAAGGCTCTCTTTAGTGAAATATAGTGTTGCCTTCTTAGTGAAAGTGTTAAGGGAATGGCTTTCTTCACACAAGTATGATGCCTTATGGTTAGCAATTGTGTTGTTTGGTTATGGTCTCTTGTAAACATTACAATTAATGACTAGTTTTGTTTGGTTTTGGTTTGTTGTATTCATTACCATTAGCAATCATATTATCTATGTATTCATTTTATCTAATATATTTAATTATGTTTATTCCAAGAAAAGTATATCTTAATATTAATATTACTAGTATTATGTGTACAAGATAACTTGTCAAAGTTATTTAGAGGAGTGTGACATACCTTGCTCTACTTAAGCATCATTTCGTTCAATGGTCAAATAACCAATGCAAATTTTATACCTCAACCACACCAAAAAGTACTCAATAATTATCCTATTTTTATTGGCCAAAAAACACTTTTGATTATTGAACCAGATAATGTTTAAGAATCATTGGCATGCCTTTTGTTCTTAACTTATCCTCGACATAGTGACAAAGTGTTTGTTGATATTACTTCTTATGTCTTAGGCAGTAAAAATTTCAAACTTCATTTGACATATTTCTATACTACATTATTTTGGTAAGGTTGTTGAATAACTACTTCTAGTTGACCCATAAGTAACAAAAATATTAAATAAAAAATCAACAAAAGATTCAAAACTTCAAATGAGCCCTTTACACCTCTATGCACGTTAGGCAAGACTAGGACTTTGAAAAAAGGTTCTAAGAAAATAAAGTATTTAACTATTTAAATAGACTCTTTGACAACTTTATATCTATTGGTGCCCAATTTGATAGTGTCTAGTTGTGCTTGAATCCTAACCCCTTTAAGTATTTTGGCCTTATTAATATTGTCATAAATAATTGATCTAAGATGTTTCCTAATGGGTCTCCCTTGGTCAAAGTTTGTGTATATATTATTCTTTATCATCCCCAATGTGTCTGTCATGTGTTAGAAGTTGTGAATGACCTAAAAAATCTAAGTGTGGGGTGTTCTATTATTCAAATTTCCAAGGACTATGCTTGTGTCTTAGTTTTTATTTTTTTCTTCTTGGTATGCCTTTCCACCCAACTCTACCCTTTCCTTTGTCCCTATTGGGGTATTGATGCAGAGGAAGGTGGAAACCTTCTCAAATGACTCACAAATGAATATCAAATCAACTTCAAAATGGGTTTCAAAGAACTCATCAAAATTTCACCATATGAGCATGCCCTTCCTTGTAGCCTATGCAACCTGGTTTAAGCCACTTTACACTCAAGCTTTCCAAAACACCTAGGGCCTACACAACACATCCAAAAACCAATAGTGGTTCTTTTGGACCAACATATACTTTCAATACACCTACCCTGCTCAAGGCTACTCAATTAGCCTACTTTTACAAAGCAACCCCTCTCTAACTTTATCCCCTGACCATGAAACTTTCAACAGTGTCTCAAATTGTCTCAAAACCAAGTATTTTCAAGGTCCTAACCTTCTATGACACCTCTAGGATCCCTGATCACAAAACCCTCCATAAAATGCCTCAAAACTAGGGCTTCTTGGTTCTAGGCCTTCCAAACACTTCCAGATCCTAATTTTAGACTTTTCACCATTAATTCAACATGTATCAACTATTACAACTCAAAAATATACCTCTTGTTAAGGAAAATCCTCTACTGCTATACTTTAACCCCCATCCTCATGCACCTTGCATTGTCAAAACTTGGTGTACACCGTATGATTCCTCTTTCCTACACTTTTAGATTGTTATATTGGTATGATACAAGTTAATCATGATCCATTTCATTGATCTCAGTCATATATTCCCATGAAATGGATCATCACCATGAAAAATCCTCAAAACTAGTGCAAATTTTGTGTTTCCTTGAGGACAGTCAATGTATTATACAATAAATTGATTCCTATTGTCTTTCAGAGCATAAAAAGGTTTAAAATCATGCAAATACAAGTCCTTAATCCATCAAAATGAATCAAACTTCAATAGGAATCAATAGACCGTCAAGAAGAACACAAAAGAATGCAAAAATTTTAGTTTTACTGCTTTTTCCTGAGAACAGTCCGTACAACACTTGCTCTAAATGATCAACCTCTGTAAAAATGACTTTTGGAAATTTTTATCACCCTTCCCCAACTTCTCAAACCGTTTGGGGTTGATTAGGTTACATAAAAGTGATTAAAACTCCTAAACACTAATTACCCGCCCAAAGTGGATTTTCAAAAATTTGAATTTCCAAACTTACATTTTATTATTTCCCACTAACTAGAAACATTAAAAACCATTACATTATTATTTTTCAACCTTATTAAAGCATTATAAACCTACCTAATCTCCTAGAACATGATTTTTCCCTTTATATTGCAATTTGGTCCTAGGGTCCTTATCAGGACCCTTAGGACAATTGACTCTCTTGTTACATTTATCTTTTCTAAATTCCATTATAGGCTTCAAAAGGTCATAGTTGATGTTTTGATATGCTGGATAGGTCCTCCTGACCCCTGAAGTGCTCCTTGAAGGGCTTGGGTGCTCCTACACTAGGTATTGGACTTTCCCATCCAAACATACATTTTCCCCCTTCCCCTACCTTCATCCCTTTTTCATATTGGGATTTCAGAGTTTTCCTTCTTGGCATCCATTTCTTCCAACCTCTACGTTCACTTGCCTTTGTCAATATTTCACACGTTTCCATACTGGTATGCTTTCCCTTTGAACATTGATTCCCTAATTCTTATACTAAGTCCCATTTTAAAGCTAATTTTTTACCATCCCTTAATCGAGGTACCTTTTCTTTGGTAACCCCAAACCCTGATCCCCTACACTTTTTTATTATGTATCTTATTAAGATCATTGATTTGGACTTATCCTTATTTGCATGCCTTTAGGGGTGAATTCTTGGTTACTCTCAATCTTTGACTCCCTAATAATGATATCTATTATAAGATATCCCTAAACCCTAAAACTCTAAAACTCTTGTGTTTTATACTATTCACTTCCACCTACCTCTCTACATGACCCATGTCTCCATTAATAACCAAATTTGGCATTGCAACTACCTTGAGGGTATTTTCTTACCTAAAAATAGTTGTCCATCTCAAGAGCATGGATTCAAATGTACTTTAATCAATAAATGATGAGGAACATCATGTCGCTATTAATGTGACGATTACATTTGTATGCAAATAGTTTCCATAGAAGCTCTAGGCCATCATTTTAATGATTTTTTTATGATCTAAGCTCACCTTGCATGCCTCATCCATTGGATACCAATTCCTCCTCATTTCCCAAAGTAATGGGCCAATTAACAAAGTGCCATATATATCAATTAATTTTCCAAAAAGGTTAATCACTTTACATATCCACAAGACTAAAATTCAAATGAGCTTCGAATGTTTCAATTCCTACAAATCCAATCACCATTAGAGTAGTGCATATTTGAAAATCACAAGGAGATTTGTATTGTTAATGATATTTGTAAGTGAATGTCGCCATGGTCCCATTTGTGGATCTTGAGGGATTTTCTACCTTAGGGTTTCCTCTTGTTAGTTTATTGGTATGAATTTAATAGATATTTGATGAACTTTGACGCATTCTAAGAAATTGTAAGCTTCATAATGGTCATTTATTTATTACATACCAACTTTTGTAGTATAGAGATGGATTATTAAGTATTTCCATTTATCTGATATCATATTTTTTGTGTATGCTTATGCATAATTCATATTCCTTCTAGTTTCAATGTGTTGTATTTCTTAGTGTGCTTGGACTCTACAACCTAGTGAATAGGCACTAGTCTTGGAAATAATGACCCTCCGTGCACTCAAACTGAAAAATATCATTTACAAGTAGATTAGGAGTAGGAGGTAGTTTGTATGTATTTCACGATTCAACAGTTTGTCTTGGGAAATATTCATAGTGAGCCTTAATAGTTCTTATCTTCAAATAATCATATCCTACATATCCACATCCTATTGTCATACAATGGTGTGTTTATCAAATCAATAGATGTTATAGTTGTAGTTTAGTCCTTGGCCTGGTGACAACTTTTGGGCCCACAAATACATCAGGTGGTACTACATAGCTTATACTTTTATCTATTTTTAGTTGTGCTTAATGTTATGAAGTATACTAATCTAATGAAGCATTAACTTATAAACAAGTCTCAAAAAATGTGTCTAATAAAAAACTCAATAAATCATTCCAATTCAAATAAATTTTGTCTACATATCCCTTAAACTTTTTATTTATTTATTATAATTGGTTATAAAATCATGCAATTATTACATTTTTTCATTAGATTAAGCAAAATAAAGAGTAATGGAAACATAAAAATTATAAGAGCGAGTACATGAACAAACACAACTATTATATGCATGTCCTTATAACATGTTTGTACACAAGCATAAGTATAAAGTCAATTTGATGATTAATTAATTGAAGATTACAATTTCTCTATATATATGTTTGATTATGAGCATACCTTTACTTTTTTTTAGGCTCCACTTAAGAGTCTATACAATGACATGATCTTTGGAATTTATATATCCCCCTATTGGTTGTGTTTTGAGCTTTTAGATTTTTTAGGTGAAGCAGCCTAAAAATGCACTATAGCTACAATTATGTATGATTGCTAGTGTAATATTGAGGGAAATATAAAAAAAAATTCAAACAAGGATGTGCAAAGTTAGGCTTAATCTAAAACATCATCTCTTTTTTTATATTATATTAATGAACCATGTATTCGTATTAGACAAGATAACTTAATATGTTAGTAAGGATTGGTTCCAAAGCTTGCACGGTTTTTAGTGGGTATTAACCAATAATTTCAAGAATTATTTCCAACTAAAGAGTTCATTGATGCTTCAAATTTTCTACTACTATAAAGGAAGACAAACTTTACCTAAGACTAATCTACCATAATCAAATTAAATTATTGTAACTCAACTCAAACTACACTAGATTAAATGTGTAACAATTGTGGGCTAATGTAATTTTAAATTAAATGATAAATTATAAAAAGCAAATGCAATTAGTTATTTTTAATGTTGCATTTCAATTATGAACTATCTCTACCCTAAATTTTTTACTTCTTTGTTAATGCATTTTTGAGTTTGTGTTAGATTTATGTTCTATTCAGGTTCAAGTCCATATGTTAGGGTACTTTCCATGTACCCAAATTTGATCTTACTCAATACATACCTTTGCTATGTGGTTGGTATGACTAGTATTTGTCTACTCTACTTTTGTTATCTAAGACTAATAATATTGATTGTTGTTATGTCACTAGAGGAGATGTTCTCCTAGGTCAACCACTGAAAATCCCATGCAAAAGATCAATAATAATAATTCTCAACTATGTAAATGATCCTAGGATGAATATGTAAATATAGATTCCTTTAGTTGTGTCGATTCCAAATATTATGCTCATTAGGATGAGAGAGGATGCAAATGAATGCATTTTGAATAAAGCACATAGCATTTAACTGTGTAAAAATGTGTCAATTCATCTCACAATGACTAGTAGAATAGGTGAAAGGTTGATTTTGAAATGACATAGGAACATAAATTTTGACTAGATCAAGATAGATCATTTATGTATTTGAATGGGTATACAAATGAGGATAGCTAATGCATAGTTTGGGAAAATGTATCACAATATGTGTGCATGGATAATAAGTGAATAAATGTATGAAATGTGTGTATGTGTGGGAGTAAGTGAAGGTTAGGGGAATGAGCTTAATTTTGCACGAGATTGTTGTCATTTGTTGATATATACATGTATTAAGATATTCTCCCAAAATGGGCACAAAATTAAAATGGGAAATGGCATGAATATGCTAATTTCACCATTAAATTTTGGCCCACTTTGAGTTACATTTGAATTATAGAATGATCATATATCTTAAAGTGCATAGTATCCACACAACATGCACTTAAAGTAAATATTCATACTTAAAAGGATATCATGAAGGTTTGTATAAAGTAATGGATCTTATGGAGTGTGATCATGTAGGTTTATCCTAAATGGTTGTTATCTCCATGGGAACCTATAAAATATAGGAAGAATGTGAAATGATTATCTTCTATCTCAATGGTGAAAACCAGTTACAAAATATCAACTTGCTTAATTATTTAGAAAATAGGACATGAGTAAAGTTTTGAAAATTTTCCCATTCAAAAACTAGTATTTTATCTGGATTAGTGGCCATACAATGACAAGGTGCACATGACATAACATGTTATGTGAAAATACTTCATCCAAACATAACAATGAGTCTCTATAAATAACACTTGTCACCACTTGAAAGCTTGATATAGGAATTCTAGTGACAATATATGTCCCTTGTATAATTGGTTTGCTTGATGATGTGTAATGAATTATAGGAGAGGTGAAGATAGTACATGCAAGGAAATGTAGGCTAAGCATGTATATCACGTGAATACATAAATTTAACTAAATGAATTATATATCAAGCAAATAAAATATGTTGAATGGTAATTATGGTAAGCATATGGATAGAGACAATGTCAAGGAAGGAGGTTGCCCTTAGTATAGGTACTAACAAGTGGTGATATGACACTTAGTGGAAAAAAAAAACTTATAAACATATAGGGTATTAGGAAATTAAGGAATATGCCCCAAGGTGGTAGTATGATTTCATATAATGTGCAAGGGGGCACAAGAGATCCCTAATAGTAATCATAAATTCAATTAATTTGCTATGGGGAAAGGTATGATACCCCCATAACAAGGATGACACTAAGAGTGATATAGGAATTAATTGTCGAGGAGGAATGACATGATTCCCCTACCATAAATATATGTCAATGATAACAATATTCACAAGGGGGAAGGAATGATGCCCCCAGTATAGTCATAAATTTTAAATACATATAAAGAAAAATGTAAAAAATATGGAATGAAGGCTCGATGTCCCTAATTTAAAAGGATGTCTCTAGAAGCATGGTATAGTTATGTAGATACTAATGATATAGGCAATCCACAATGCCCCTAATATAAAAGTTGTGGCAATAAAAACTTAATGTGTAAGGGGAAGGTATGATACCCCTAGATGTAAAGATGTAGCAATGAGAACACAAGGTGTAAAATGGAAAGGTTATGGTGTCCCCAATCTAGTATGATAATTCAAAAAGTATGATATGTAAATGCATGCTTAATATATGTAACTTTAGGAGTGTGATATGTCTATGAATGCTCAATGTGTGAGCTCTAGACACATGGTATGGTGTTATAGTAATCAATAATTAATGCATAAGCATCATGATAGTCATATAAAAAACATGGAAATGTGTAACAATTATAATATGAAATTAACAAGACAATGAAAATAAATAAAGTAGTGAAGGAAAACAATGAATTAGGAAAGCAAAAGATCAATCCAAGTGTGAGATAAAATCAAAGGTAAATAAGAAATACAAGTGAAATCACATAATTGATTCCTATTTATAGGAAAAAATGAAAAATGTTGCCTTAAATCATGCTTGAAATTAGCTTGGTTTGATTAAAGGTGTGTTTGATTGAACCTGATTAGCTCACACGTTACATTGCAAGACACCCCATGGTGATAGGCAGTTCAATATAAGACACTTTGAATGAATCCCCCTTTGAAAACTATATATGATATAAAGGGTTAGAGTTTAAAATGCATGATTGGATTGAAGGTGACTCAATTGAATCCCCTTAGATTGAACATGCTTATGTGACATCCTTTTGGAAGCCTTTTTTCCTCCTATCCACAAGCTACAATTTTATAAGTTGAAACAACCAACTTTGCAACATGCACATAGGGGTCAAGTAAAATCACCCAAAGACAAATTTTATGTGTTCATAGCCCTTGTAATTAGCTTTATGAGAAGTATAATATATAATATATTTTTTGATCTATTTTTTACTTTTGTAAACAAGATATGTCTATTGAAAAAATAGAATACCTTTATTTGAGACACTTGAAAAAGAGCAAACCAAGTAAAAAATGGACCATAGTTTATGTTAATGTTATTACTTCAACGACAACAAAAAATTGAAAAATAGGCAAAGAGAAACAAATTATGATAAAATGTACCTCATAAATTTATACTAGTGTCATTTAAAAATAATAATAAATAATATATTCAATAAAAATAATTATAAAAAAATATCTTGCACTAGATACTAGAGTTAATTATCTAATTCCAAAAAATATAGAAAATATTTTTTTTGTAATAAAGTCATACATTACAATCAAATGCCACTTAAAGGGGCTAAAAAATGCTACTCCACTTCCTAGAACCAAATATCACTCACAAGGCCAAGATTGCCATCATGTGGGTGGAAATGGTTCATCAAAAAATTATGGAGGGTTAATGGCCAACTCTATGAGAATGGGTTATCTCTCCTACACTACAAGCACAACTTATATTCACAAGTGTGTTCCTAGGGGTATTCTTTAATAGGCATTGAAATCAAGCAAAATAGACAACCAAACCCAAATATAATCTTGACCTCAATTATTTTCACTAGGTTAAGAACAAATGGTTGCATATAACCCCTATATAGCTTATATGATTGTGCAAGCATGACCCACATAGAATATATAAATCAATTATTCACTTAATAATGATTCCCTCATTATATCGACACTCATGGGTGCACAAGAAGGACCACCTTTCTTTGTTGGTTTTGAATTATTTGAGGTTGGCAGGTGGATTAGAGATCAATGCCTATCCATTGGACTATAGAGTCACAGATAACAAGAAAGGAAACCATGGAGGGAGCATAAAAGAAATGATTTGGGCATATAGGACAAATATTATACAAATAGAATAATTAGTAATCCAAATTGAACAACATACAACCATTTAAAATATGTAAAAGGCCATTACAAATCTTATAATATTTGGAATGTTGTTACATTCACCAATTTCACTTTATAATCATACCAACAAATATTGCAAGGTAAAATATTTACAACTGTCAAATACCTTCTTAGATGAATACACACAGCAATGAAAACATTCATTATATAATAAATGTACATGCATTTTACTCCTTGCATGCTCCACGAATCCATAGCCTTTATGTAACTAGACAAAGTGTGAGTTGAAACCTTAGACAATCCTTTGCACCTGTATTGCCTCTAGTGGCTATCAAAATAACTAGCCTCTTCAAAATGACATAAAACTTGTCATATATACTCCTGGGCACCAAAAGCTAATCACAACCTAGCAATACATTCAAAATCCATGAAAAGGAATAAATCCCACCCAAAGTGAGTGTTCCAAATTGAAAGATGTACTTTGCATTTTAAACTTTTGTGATTGAGCAACACATGACCATTAATACCAGTGGTAGATGAAATCAAATTCACGTGCTAAAATATTGTTGCTCAAATGCATTCATGAGGTCACCAAGTAGACCATAGTCATTGAAAGATTGCATTAATGATACACAACTTGGTAGAGGGGTAGGTAAAATGCAAATGCAAAGCCAAAATGACAAAAATCATGATGCCCATATACCATTAGAGATTTCTATGTGTTGAAATGGAGCTTTGTGGGCCTCAGGGGGCCAACTAAAATAAATGCAAGATAAAGATTTCCAACTACACCTCTTAAAAAAAATGCCAGCCAAGTGAACCATGTGGAAAGAACCAAGTGAACCTGACAACTATAGGAAAAATCTAGTTCAAATAAAAAGTTTCACTAATGACGTCAACAATGGACAAGGGGCTTCGAATGAGGTGATGTCAGTGAGATGGGATGACATAAACATGACATCATCAAGGTATGGATGTGAGAAAATGGGATGGGATAGGTTTGTAGACAAAGGAATTTGAACCAAATGAAGAAATTTAGGAATGGAAGTTTAGATGAATGGGAAAATTCCATAAAATGAAATATGGAAACAAATCTAAATGAATCAAACAAAAGCATCAAAAAGGGGAAGTTCACTTATACAAGCCCACAAATGGAAGATGAGATTACCAGGGGCAAACACAAGAATGTGAAGGGGAATTGGATTAAGTTTGGTAGAATAAGGAAGCTTTGTAGGTTCAAATGGGAGCTTAAATTTTGTAACTATATAACATGTTTGAAAATAACTCCAAACTCCACTAAACTTGAAACACAAGCATCCATTAAATGAGCTTCTTCTACAAGATAAGATTTATTTTGCAATTTTTATATAGCTAAAAATTGGGATCGTGGTGCAGCCTCAGGTTCAAGCTCCACATGACATGTGGCATTCATTGATTGGCTCATAGGACCTATGATCAAGCCACCATAACACTTTGTCATCTTTTAAACACTCGGGATGGTTACAAAAAAATAAGGGCCATTAGGACATTGCAAGGTTTCAAGGGGTATGTGGATAACATCTAGATAACATGTTAATTTTTGTAATAATAAGTCATTATAGGGAAATTGTCGACAAGTGGAAATGCAAAAAATATTGAAAACCAAAATTAAGATGGTTTACATGGAAACGCCTACAACATTGGTTAAGTACAAGATTTTTGCAACTATGAAAGAATCTAATTGAATCGATTGAAAATAGACTTATCTGGCTCAACACCAAAGTTTCATTGGATAAAAAACTAACCAAAAAATTGCAAGCGAATGGTAGCAAGACAATAACTTGCAAAGCTAAATGACATGGAAAAAATTAATTGAACTAGATAAAATTAGGCCAAAGGGGAGGTTTATTAGACCACCAAATTCTTGCAAGATTGGCACTTAGTCATTTTTAATATTTTCTCACCTTTGCAGGGACTGATAATTGAACTGACACTTGTAGGAAAACCCAATTAGACCAGACGATGCGGGAAATGGCATATGAACTACACCTGGGCCAGTTGGAAAGGGAAAACCTACAAAGGCATAACTTTCTTCCCTTAGAGAATTTTGCAAAACTTCCAGAAGCAATTGAGCCTAGTTTTTTATGCTCTACCCAACTATGCTAAAATTCTAGTAAAAGAGCACCCATGCTAGTTATCTTAGATTAGTTATAAACTTGGAAAAATATGGCTAAGGCACAAAAAGGGGAAGGGACTCAACCCAAACAGACAAATACAAATTTGAGTCCCAACACCACTCACTGTAAACTAATCGAAAAATAATTTGAAAATTAACAAAAAAAATAATTTTCAAATACATCAATTGGGTTTATAGAGAAAATAACACCAATCACCAATTTACATAATCTTTAGATTCTCGAGAGTTTATTCTATAAATGGAAAAAATGTAAAAGAAGATAATTTTTGTGGACCAATATATTGGAAAGTGGGACACATAATTGTTTTTTCACCATAGGCATAAAGAGGATATAAACAAGACTAAGAGTAAATGTACATATCAAAAGATAGTGGAAGCCAAAAATGATCCCCAAGTCAAGGAGAACAAATATACAAGGTGAAATGGATATGAAAATCACAACAAATAAAACATAATAAAAGGCCAAGATGTAGAAAATAAAGAAGAAAAATCAAAACTAAAGGCGATATATAAGTCGTATGTATATATGCTATTGTGGTCCTTGTGTATCATTGAATAGACTCACGAGAGTCCACCTTAACCTCCACATGATCATGATTCTTATATTTGTCAAGTAGGTCACCATCATCCCTATAAAAGTCATTAAATTTTCCTTTAAATTCTATTTATTTTTTCTCTTCTTAGTTTTTCTTCATATTAGACATAAACACATGATCAAAATGTATAACATTAGGCATTTCTTTTCTTACCCATTCTTTTTCTTAACCTGTGATTATAGTGGAAAAATAGACATTTGGTGAACCACAACTTCTTTCTTTGGTTTTCATAGTCTTTTGCACATGAAATTTGGGAATTTGTGTTACTGTTGTTGCTTTTGTTTCTTTCCTTTTATCTTTTTTGATGTGTGTTCCTTGTATCATCCCTTTTCTATTTAGGTACATTAATCTCAACCTTAGGATCTTTATGTTTTATGTGTTATTTCTTTTTTCATTGTTTTGTTTGTACTTGCAACATGTCTTGAAATACCTTGTAAATGCCTTCTCCATCCTTATATGGAGTTTCATTTGGTTTTGGAAAAAATTCTTTAAGATAAAGTGGTTCAACTCTATAATTGGTTTAGCTATATCTCTTTAGATCTTTATAACTCTTCTTTCATGGACAAAATCGACTCATTGATGTACCGCATCAAGAATTGATTTTAAACATTCTAGCCATGGTCTTCCAAGTAATAGAGATAATCTATTCATAGTGGAAATAACATGGCACAAGCCTTGTACCTCTTTTCAACCAAACTCAAGCAAAAAGATGACACAACTGAAGGTGTTAATTAGTATTGCAGTTGTCATCTTTAAATATACTCTTTAACAAGCATAGGACAATGGCTTGATTTATAGACTAATTAAGAAATTAGATCGATACATATATTATGTCAATTGATTTTTTAGGATCAACTTGAACATAGTGAATATAAAATTCATACGTCTTTGCTCTAATACACAATGATCCATAGCAATTATTTTGTATAATCTCATCATAAAATGCAATTTGTGGAGTAGGAGGAGGGGAAGATAATGTCTAGAACTAACTTTGATAGCTCCCACAAAAGTTTTATCATGCAATATATCTTCATTTCCAGCCTTCCCATCATTTACATTGTCATTTATATCATACACCTCAATATTACAATTAGAATATGGTGGAATTTTTGTGTGTAGATTTACAATCAATTATTAGCACAAGTGTAACAAATAGATTTCCACTACCATAAATCCCTTAAACTTTGATCATGTCATTGTTGATGATATCTTTACTTTGTTCTTCAAACCTATGCTAGATTGAGTGTAATGACCCTTAACTCAATGGTAGTTACAAAATGCATGGTCATTATATATTATAGGAAGTGGTTTACTGGGATCCAACAGAAAAACTAGAGGGAATGTAATCAAATTCACAGTCAATAAATTTTGGAGCACATCATCCATAGATTCTTGAATCTTGATAAACTTCCTAAAAACGTTTGATTTAAATGAAAGAAACAAATAATTAACAACAATTTTATTCACATTTTTCTTCAAG
>VDFB02279931.1:0-27113 GCA_007258455.2 Sequoia sempervirens | reverse complement strand
TTGTATGTTCTAATTATCTTGCATGATGATTGATATCAAGGTCATTTATCTATTTTCTATGATAAATTCACTTTTTGGTCCGTACGTACGCCAACGTGCTAGAGAGATGCTAGCGCACTGCGCTATCATCCCAAAACCACGCTTTCATTCTTTGGCCTAGAGCTTGTCAGTTTGTCCATAAAATCTTTGTGACTTTCTCTTTCTAATTCTAAAACTTTCATGATGTTCCTTGAGGTAGTTTAGGCCAGTTTTCCCCATGAGGCTCTCTGAGTGAAGAGAACTCGTGAGTAGCGAATCCCCCTTCTCTAGACCTATTTCCAACAAGTTTTTATAATAAATTTATTTGAAATTGTAGTGAAATGTGTCTAGCCATAATTGAAACCATAAGGGAGACAAGAGAGAGTTTAAGTGGAAAACAACAAATAATCAATTTTTTGAAATTTTGAAGGTCATTGAGGAATCAATTTGAGCATTTCTTTCATTTGCAAAGGTGTTTCAAGTGGATTGTGATGTAGGTGGGATAGACATAGGATCTATTATTAGCACAAAGGGAAGACCAATTGCATATTTTAGTAAAAATATAAATGATTCTAAGAAGAGGTATTTTTTATGATCAATAATTTTATAACATTGTGAAAGCTTTAAAGAAGTAATGTTATTATTTTATTCCAAAGGACTTTATTCTTTACAAGGTCACCATGCCTTACAATTTATTAATAGTCAAACAAAGATTAGAAAATGATACATAATGTGGGGATAATTCGTACAAGGATATATTTTTTTCTCAAGAATTAAAGTGAAAGTTGAAATAAAGTAGCAGACGCATTAAGTAGGATAGTAGCATTCTTGCTTGAAATGAGAACTAAAATAGTTGGATTTGATGTTATGAAAGAGTTATAAAAAAGTTATGTGGATTTTATGGATCCATGGATAGCATGTATGGAGCCTACTAGGATGGATATTATGCCATGGATTGATGATTTTAGACAACCAATACTACTATTCAAAGGACCACTTTGTATACCCCAAGGATCAATGAGGAAAATTTTGACTAGAGAAAATAATTTTGGTGGTTTGGCTAGAGATTTTATAGTTGATAAATGATGGCACAAAATAGTGAAAGAATTTTTTTGCAAGGGATGAGGGTACAAATAAAAAATCCAAGGATTTCAATTTTATTAATTGTAAAAGGAGTGAGTCAAAATATAGGACAATACTAGCCATTACCCATACTAGAGAAACCATTGGATGATGCAAGTATGAATTTTATGCTTAACTTCCAGGAATACAATGAGGTAAGGATTCTATTTTTTAGGATATTGATAGATTTTTGAAAATGGATCACTTTATAGTGTGCAACAAGGCATATGATGCAACACATGTAGTAAAATTGTTCTTCACAAACACTTTTAGATTACATGTCTTACCAAAAATTATAATTTTAAATCATGACACTAAGTTTGTTAGACATTTTTGGGGGACAATTTGGATGAAATTAGGGACTAACTTAACTCTTAGTTTTGAACATAATCCTCAAACTGATGGGAAAACTAAATTTGATAATCGGAGCTTAATAAATCTACTAAGATGTTTAATTGGTAACAAGCCGAGGCAATGGTATTTAGTATTTCCTCAAGTTGAGTTTTCTTATAATGCCTCAATCAAAAAAAGTATAAGTAAGACTCCATTCCAAAATATTTATGGATATACTTCTAGGGGTATTTTAGAATTAAAATGCCTTGTAATGATTGAGGGATATAAGATAAATGTTGAAGGAGAAGAATTCAATAAAAACATGCGAGATTTTAATCAACAAGTAAAGGAAAAAATCAATTGGACCAACCAATAGTATAAAGAGAGAGTTGATTTTAATAGGAGAGAAAATAATTTTAAAGTGGGAGATATGGTATTGGCACATCTAAAAAAGGAGAGATTTCCAAGACAAGACTATAACAAGCTCAAGTGGATGAAGAATGGATTGTGTAAATTTATCTAGAAGTTTTCATCAAATGCTTACGAATAAAAACTTCCTACAGGCTTGGAAATATCTCCAACTTTTAATGTTTTTCATTTATATATGTAATATGAGGCAGAGGCATCACAAAAACAAGAAAAAGAGTAAAAACTACTTAAAAAATATAACGAGCAACTACACAAATGAGAAGAAGAGGAAATTGAATGTATTTTGGATTCTAGAGTGGTTAGAAAGACAAGGGGCAAAGAGTATAGTTAGTATTTAGTGAAATCAAAGGACAAGATAGTGCAGTATGCCACATGGATAAGCCCAAAAGAACTTGAGTCATTCAAGCTAGACAAAGACAATATAGTTTTTGACCTACAACATTAAATCATTAACCTATATTAACATAGAATTTTAATCAGTGAGTACAGGCTCACAAATGTTCAAGCCGGGTAGTTTGATGTAGGGGCATCATATTTTTTAAACCTTTTTCTTTTATTATTCCCTTGACCCACCACCATGCAGGTTCATAGAATTTTGAAACTTGACCTTTTTTTTCATTTGGAGTTTTAACAACCTTTTCATAAGCACATTTAATGAACAATAAAAAAGGGGGAAGGAGAGAAAATTTGAGCAATAATTTTGAACTCAAGTCAAGTAGTTGAACATTAATGAGTAATTTTAGACACTGCACTAGGTTAGGTGAGATGTTCTGGTGGTAGAAGTTTCTATATTTTTTCAGAATATTTAGGAGAATAACATAAGGGAAGAAAACAACAACATAGAGAAAAAAAGGAGAGGAAGAGACAAAAGGGGATAGATAGAACAATAATGAGAAGAAAGAGCAATAGAAGGATAGAAGGAGAAAATCCAAAAAAAGAAGAGGAAGACACAAGGAAGCAAGTGCCAGACAAAGAGGAAGAAAGAAGAAGAATAGAGGTACCTCAATTTTTCAAAATACTTTTGTAAATGCATGCAAAATCTTGTAAAAGATATATTTTGATTTTATAGTATTATTGAATAGTATTCCCCCAAAAGAAATTATCTTCTGAGTTTGACTATAATTGTGGGTGAGAAGTGTGATGGAATTGATATTATGAAAGTATTATTTTCTATGTGTGAATATTTGATTATTTATGATTTGGGTATTGGGGTCAAGAACCCATATACTATATTATTATTGTCTTTCGAACATGTAAATGCACATGTACAACATGATTTCTATGCCTACAAAAGTAGATTGTTTAATCTATACAAGCATTTAGACCTTTACAAAGATTGTGTGAGTTGCTTACAACAACACAACCTCACTTCTCCTGTATCTAGCTCCCATTTAGTTGGGTTTTTAGGAACCTACAAGGAAGTGGGTGCCATTGCATCACAAAGTTATTGTGCTACTAATTAACCTAATAATAAAATTATAATCATTATTAGATGATTTAAAAAAAATCAATAAAGTAGGAGAATTGTTTTTTATATTTTGTTGAAAATGATGTGTAAAATTTGTATTGATTATTTGAATGTTGAAGAATGTGGTATGTAAGTAGTCATATTTATATATGTTCATTGAAAACATAAAATTATTATTTTATATTTTATAACCTACTTGATGGTAAGACTATGCTTGTTGAGGAATTTATTCAAAAAAATGATTGAAAAGAGCTCTCTTTAATTTGATGAAAATTAATTATTTTAGTGTGATATTCAAAGTCAACATGGCATATCATCAATGATATGTTAGCAAACAGTTGCACTCACCAACCATCAAAGGATGAGAAGACAACCAAGGAAATACTCCACTTCTAAAGGAGATGGTTCAATTTCCCAATGACTCTTGGTCTTCATGAAATTCAGCTTCATGAACTCTATATACACAAATTTATTGCATAGTTTAGAGATGTAAAAATCATTAATAGAATCAATAACATGAAATATATGTAGCATATACCTTCAATGGTATGTCATGTATAGAATTAATAATTGAAAACAAATACATTTGTTGTTTGAGTTCTCCATGTCTTTATTTTGTTCTTTTCATTAGCTATTAATTAAACTTCTACACCTGCAATAGCTCATCTGAAAATTTGTCCATTAAATCAAATCCATAGATCTTAGACCAGTAATAGAAAACAATTTAAATGTTTGATAAAAATTAAGGAGATTTGAAAATTTGTAGAAAATATTATCAAATAGCAACACTCACAATATCAAATTTCAAAAAGATATTTAAAGTTGATTGTGATAATAATTTAAGATAGTGACACAAACTATTTCAAATTGGAAAAAAAAACTTACAGCATATTGAAAAAAGAACACAATAAATTACCATGGATTGTATGTTAACATGCAACTATTGAAAAAAATTTAACTAAACAATCATTCCATCTAAGACCATGTTTGTATGGAATCGGTTATACCATTTGGGAATCATCAATATTAAGGGCCTAGATAAACAATAATTCAGTTATTTTGACAATACCCATTCCCCAACACACGTAGCCTTTATCGTCAAAAAGATTATAAAGACGCTAAATAATAATTCAGTTACACATATAATATTGATTAAAATCCTTAAATAGCCTTCCTGTGCTGTATGTGATATCTACAGCCTTATTCTACCATATATATTGCAGCAACAAAACAAGATAAAGAGAGGTGAGAAGGCTGAACGATTTATTTGAAGGGCGAAGGCTTAATTTATTAGCTCATCAGGAGGGACAAAAGGATTGGGATCGCAACAAAAGCCCGTCACACCTCCATCGCAGATTCCAGGGTAGCAGCAACTAAGGCCACCCCAACAATCGCCATCTGTATTGCAGTCGCAGGTTATGCCTATTGCTTCCACTGTTATTGAGCCTCCCAGAATTAGTACAACCATGAACAGTATCATAAATTTCTTACCCATTTCGGATCTGTTTCCCATTTGTAATTGTATACGATAGGAGATGGTGAGGATTGACATGCACGGCGCGGCTTAAATAAGTGCAGGTGGAGTCTTGGCGTTTCACTTTCATCGTCGAGGACGCCGAGATCCGACACTTCATATGCAATTCGTCCGCCCATTGTTTATTAGTTATAGAATTTATAATCTCTAACAAAGGATATTCCACCTTCCTCAATTAAATGAAATTCAATTTATATAGGTCGGCTGTTGCTCCATTAAAATCTAGTCTTGTGCTTAGCTCCTCCTGTTTTAATAATGATTATGAGCATAGACATCGTCAACTGGAAAGATGTATATATCTTGGAATCTCCAGAAGAGTGTTGCTCGAAAAGTGATCTCGATTACCTTGGGTAATCATCTATCCCATGCTCAATTACTATCCTTCTAATTGTTAGGAGGTTTTCTTCGAAGATTATATATGCTTTCATTAACTATCCTAGGTAAACATTAGTCATCATCAAATCTAAAAAATAAAATAAAAAGGTAGCTCAATTGTTTTAGTTTGATAGATTTAGAACAACCAATATTTAGGTCCTAAATTAGTAGAAGCAACATTTTAATAATGCAAAGGCAAAAAGGCATAAAAACGTTATATAAGTCAAATATCATAGATTTGAATTTGAACTATCATGACATGCAAAAGATAGCAAATGCTATTGTTAAAGAGGTTTTATGGCAAGAAAATGTTGTACTCACAAGTATTCAAAAGTATGATTTTTGGCATGGAGAAGCATACATTGGCGGTGTCTTTCCTAGACACTACTTGCACCATAAAATGACCTTCAGAAACATCTATACTGGCATGAGGTTGGCACTTGAACTTAATTCCTCAAGTTACCTATATATCAAGTTGAATAGGTATCATATTGAATTGGGAAATGAAATGATAAGGAGCTTCAAAACCAAATACCATGCAATTTAATTCCTTCTTACGCATCATTGTCACCAGGTAGCTTTGCAGAGTCATCCAAAACTGCCATAGCAAGGAGAGCTGGAAAGCAAAGAGTTAAATGAAACACCAAGGCCTTCAAATGTTCAACCAATCATTCATAGTCATCAGCCAATCATTCCTGACATGAGCATAACTGCAAATTCTAAAACAACTCCTATAGTGAATCAATTTATGAGAAAAGAATGAAAATAAGATAGTTGTGTAGAGTTGTAAAATGCATACCCTTGCATTTTCACACTTGTTCGAGCCCGCCTTGCTTTATTTATGGTTCTTTATGTCTTAATTGCTCCTATTTTGTGTCCACAAGCCCTATGAATGGCATCTTTTCATTGTTAATATCGACATTCTCCAATGCATAAATGATAATTTAATGACTCCATCGATGTGTCCTTGATTTTTTAGTTGAGACTAAAATACCACCTAGGGAATTTTAGTCCCCCAAAGCTCTTAGGACCCTAATTTTGGCATCTCTGGATTGGGCCCCTTTTTGGTGTTTGTGCCCCAAGTTTTTAGGACTTAGGACTAAGACGCCACCTAGGGCATCTTAGTCCTCCTTGACTCATTTTTCGAGATTTGAGTTCAAATTTAGGTGGGATTTAGCCTTGTTTATTTAATGAATTCATATGTCAGCTTGGTGTGATTTAATTTCGGGATATTAAGCATACATAAGTATAAATACAAGGTTTAGTCATTCATTTCAACCCAAGTCTTTTGTGAGATATTTTATGATAGCATAATTGAGTTTGCAAGAGCACTCAAGAGTAGATTCATCAAGCATTTGGAGCCATTTTCAGATTCGAGGATCATATCAAAAAGTTTTTCTTGCATCATGTGTGTTCTTGTGCTAACATTTGTGATGTAGGGATTTGATTCAATCAAAGAAATTCAAGTGCTATGTTTCAAGCATTCAATATTCATATCCATTGTAGTCATTGCCCACAAGTTTGCAGACTTTAGAAGGGTTTGGTGAGTTGTAGTATTGTATCTTGTTCATTCACCATTTCCTTCATTATTTCTATTTCATTTCAAGGTTTAATTACCAACAAGGGGTTTGACCAAGGAAAACCACCATTCACTAACAAACAACAAGTTTTTCCCATCTTTCATATTTGTGATTGCAGATCTAGGTTGAAGACTTGAAGATCATTTGGAGTGCAAAGTTATTAAAATTGCAAAGTTACATTACAAAATTTTCATCTTCATGGAAAATCACCTACAAGCCATATTAGAAAGTTTCAAAACCTGAGATCAGAAGGGAAGCAAGTGTAGACCTTGGAGCTCACAATCTTATTCAGAGTTATCAAAAATTTAGAATGGGACTAATACACCATTTTGGGTGTCTTAGTCCTCCTAGGCTTATTTTTTAGGGATTTTTTGAGATCTGGTTCCAAGATTTGAAGACTCTGTATTTGCCCCAAAAAATAGCAGCGGGACTAATACGCCATCTTGGGTGTCTTAGTCCTCCACAACATATTTTGGTAGCTTTGTTCCATTTCCAGAATTCTCACAACATTTCCAAATTTCCCAAGTGCACACATACTATCTCTCTATTGCATAATTTCATCATTTGCATCTGTCATTTAGCTTACATTTTTAGTTATAGACCATTTTTCATATCACGTGTTATCAAACATTTTCTTTTCCAAGCATTTTCTTGGTGGTGAACCCTTTAGAACTTAAAGAACCCCTTCCTAGGACCCTTCTAATTGAGAATTGGCTCACCTTGTGAGGTTGTTAGTCAATAACATTAGGACATTAGTGAATGGTTGAGTGGAAAAGTGTGATATCTCTAAAAAGGTATCCATTTTCCCATTCATCATTTTTATGAGCCCAAATATTTTAAGCATTCATTTCTGATTTGGAGTATATTGAGGTCCTTAGATCTATATTACATTCATTCTTGCATTGCATCTTGCATTAGTGAAAGTGCATCTAGGATATCTTGCATTTTGCATTAGTGGAATTGCATTTATATTTTCCTATATTTGCATTAGTAAAAATGCATATAGGTTGCATATTTACTTTATTGCATTACTTCATTTCATTGAAAAATTAAAAAGTGCATTATTCTTCATATTCATTGCATTCTTATTGTATTCAAAAGTGAAAATAATTGCATTCCAAATTACATTCAATTGCTTCCTTCTAGCTACTTTTTCTTGCACCTATTTGCACATTTTAATGTTTCTAAGCATCAATATATTGCATAGGAAATCTATAAACACTGTTGACATTCTAGAATTCATTTTCTTTCTACAAAAACCTCTGCTAGGACTAAAACACCCTTCCCAGCATCTTAGTCCCTTTGAGGATTTTTTCTTTAGAAGTCTCTCTCTGCTATTTATTGTCTATTGGAGCCTCTGGAACTTCAAAATGTCATCAAGACGACCAAGACACCCTTCCTAGAATCTATTCCCTATTGAATTTGATTCTCTAGTTTTTAGGATCTAAAATTACTCTTCTGTGTTTTTGTGGGTTGCTTTCAGTTTTCTATTTCAGTTTCCAAAATTGTTATTCCAATTTCCTTCATTTCAAGTGTAATTGCAAGCATAAAATATTGTGTTCATTGCACTTTTTTTGTTTTATCCCTTCAATGAGTTGTAGTGCTTGGTGTCCTAGTGCTAATACTTTGGTTAGATGAAGTGTGATACTCATGGCATCCTACGATAAGACACTCATTGTGGATCTTGGGTTATCTAGCTCTATTACTTCTAGTGTTGGCACTAGTTCACTAGGTATCAACCATACCTTTGACACCTCTTTTTCTATACCTACCTTACCTACAAGTGTTGTGCTGAGTGTACAAACAATGATTGATCATATTCCTCAAGAAAACATAATGAAAATGCATGAAGACTTAGCTCATTTACAAGATAGTGTAAGTACTAAAAACATTTCAAACACTATTATACCTGCCATAGAGAACCTTCACTAGATGATGTAAAATGATGAGGGATTAGAAGTTTTTTGTAACATAGCTCAAATATTTGGAAAAAAATTTCCTCCCACCACTAATGGTGTTCAGGCCTTAAACAATATGCAAAGCCAAGGAGGAAATAAAACTCCTCCCTCTTCAACCATAACCTCAATTCCCACCAACACCAATCCTCAAATGACCACAACAATGCAACCAACTAGTAGCATCCTTCCTACCTTGAACATTTCCACTAGTGTTCCTTATACCTATGTGGCACCTAATTTTATATCTCCTCCCATAAGCAACTCATTCATTAGTCATTCCAACATATACACACCACCACCATATTCATCTACATCACATACTACTGTAAGCAATGACCCTATCATTAACCACCTCTTATAAATCCTTTCATCCATCCAATGTCAAGTTTCCACCATAAATCAAAATCAAAATGGTCCGCCTTCAAACTATGTCAAGAGCAATCCATTTTCCTTGGAGATATTCAGAACGTTGGTGCCCCCAGGTATAGATATCCCTAGATTTGAGAAATATGGAGGAAAGGGAGATCCTGCTAATCATGTTAATGCATTTATTGCTTTGTATAGTGACTTTATCCTTGAAGACAAACTGTTGGCTAAATTTTTTCCCTCATCCTTGAAATTCATTGCTTTGGATTGGTTTTTTGCATTACCGAATAACTCAATTCTTTCATTCAATGAAATTGTTGAGGCCTTTATTAACCCTTTCCAAGTGCACATGTTACTTGAAATGACATTGGCTAATTTGATGAGATGTAAACAAAATGAGGGTGAAAAATCCACTGACTTTATTTCATGCTGTAGACATCCAAATTTTACCACTCCCACATGGTCAAATCGGTATCCTTTACTCATCTATTTCATCGATAATAATTAAATGCTTTATTTAATTAATATTTCTCATTTTCCTAAGGTTCCTAAAGTATTTAATTTAACAATTAAATACTTTACCTTTTGTCATTTCCTCTCTAAATTAAATAAACATATCAATTTATTTAATTTCGTCATTTAACCCTTTTTGAATTTAAATCAATTTTAAATTCTTCTTTTTCTCACTCCTTGTCACATCCTCCATAACCTTCTTCTAATCCGGATTAGTCTAATTAATCAATGATTAGGATGTGCACATCCTTAATCATGATTAATGTCACATCCTCCATATTTGGCCACTTGCCTCTAATCCCTCATTAATCTTCTTGATCACCTATTTGCACAACTTTAATCTAATCACATGCCATCTTTGGCATGTCCTCCAAGTCAACCTTTCATAAGTGCATTCTTTATTTGACCTTGACCTCTTCCCCATGTGAATTAAAAATTCATATTTATTCATCCAAGGTTCTCCTCTTCCCTATGTGGGTCTCATGTGTCACATCACTCACTTGGGACAAGGAACTCCTTTATGAGGGCCTTGTTTTATCCTCTAGGCAACTCTCAATCATGTGAATTTTAAATTCACATTTATTTTCCCAACAAATTCTCTCATCCCCATGGTGATAAGAGAGGACTTTCTAAAATTCCTCACTTGTCACCATCACCCTCATATGGGGACAAAAAATTCCTTTTTAAGGAGATCTTCCCCTAATCCCAAGGTACTTGCAAGCACCTCCATCTCACATGTCCTCTTTCCAACTCATTTGTCCTTGTGACACTTCATCCTCCACATGGCAATATGTGAGGGCTTTTGAGTCATCAACTCACCATAGCCCTTCATCTTTCCCATGTTGGAAAAATCTTGACCATTCATTTCTTTAGATTCTTCCCATAAAATGAAATAATTTTTTTCATTCAAACATAACACATTTTCATAACACACATTCAGGTTTTCAAGCATACAACCTATCTCAAGCTCAAGCACTCAACTCTTGCATCCACCATTATTGCACCTTCAAGCTCATCTTGCATCCATTCTAAACATTTATCCAAATAACCACCTTCATCATTTGAATCTACATTGAATCCTCACGACTTTACATATCATTTTAGATCATTTTCCATTGAGGAGCACACATCTTATCAACATCAAAGGGCCAACTATTCAAGAAGATAAACCTGAACAAAGGTATAATTATTCTTTTCTCTTTCTTTTGTTTGAGTTCAACTAGGCTTATCTTGAGGTGTTGTTTGTATTATCCATTACTTGCATTTCATTTCATTTTGAATTTTAGACTAGGACTTTCACCTACATCACATTTCTGGTACACCCAGTGGGACCCACAAATGGGTCCCTTTCACATTTTCTATTATTTGACATTTTATAGATTCAAGTTGCAGAGAGGCAACTCTCCAGCTAATAGAGGTGACCTCACCCCTAGATTGGCGACCCTGCCCTAGAGAGGGGTGAACCTACCCTAAGTTGGGTGAACCTGTCCTCAATAGGGGTGATTCTGCATTAGAGAATCACCCATCTGTGAAAAACATATCTTCCTTCAATTTACCAGGAAGGAAACCCTGCACTAGAGAGGGAAAAACCTATCCTCAAAAGGGGCAAAATTTCCCTAAACAAGGGTGACCCTACCCAAATAGAGGTATCTGTGAGGTAAAATAGTGACATAACTTCATTTTTAGAGCCTGTTTCTTCTTGTTTTTCTTAATACTGACCCCCTAACTCGTCTTGTCTTTGAGTGTGCATTTTTTCCTAACATTTATGTCGCTTGTTTCACACTTCTCGAAGACTGAAGATCAAAACTACTAACACTTTTCTTGTAGAATGATCGATCCCAACATTGTAAGTTTATTTGGTTTATCAAATTTTCTTATTAATATAGGCACGTAGATCTAATTAGGGGTAGTCAATACATTGTGTGCCTTGCTTGTTAAGTAAGCTATTGACATATCCAATCCCCTTGCACCATTTGGTGATCCTGGGTGATGAGAAATCGTAGCTTACTTAGTCCTTTTGTTACCAAAAGGGGAACTACAATGTTCAAGCTTTCCCCTTGCACTTCGTGTGAGCTTGGGGAGTAGCCGAAGATGTTTAGTGTTCTCTTTTTAGTATGACCTGCTTGGGGATTTCATCACCCGAAGGGACGATCCCAACCATGTGTGCCAGTGAGGTATATAAAGTGGGGAGAGCCAAAGTTGTACCCCAATCCAGTCATGCCATGTATGGAAGAGCATCAAAGCTAGGGTGATACCTAGATAAGACGTGAAGAGTTGGTCTGAGCCTTTAGTATCTCGTTGGGGTTCCTAACTCACGCTTGTAGATGGGCTAGTGTTTATGGCTGTGCCTCACATACCATGCATATATCGAGGACTCCCTAGTTTTCTTGTTTAGTTGAGATAGAGGACCGTGTTGGCCATACCCTTCATACTAATCTTAGGACTATGTTGTTTGTATTGTATTCTTTGTGGAAAACTAGTACATTCCTATTTGGTCAAATCAGCCTTTGCCTTCTACTTGTTTTTTGTTTTTTGGGTCCTCTGCCATAGTTGTTTTCATCTGAATTAAGTTTAGGTCTACTGACAGAGGCGACCCTGCCCCTAGTTGGATGACCTTTTCCTCAATAGGGGCTACCTTTCCCTCAATAGGGGTGACCCTCCCCTTTTCCCAAGTCATTGTCAGTCAAACAACCTGTTTCACCAAGTTGGGTGACCATGCCCCAACTTGGGTGAACATGACCTTAAGTTGGGAAAACCTACCCCAACTTGGGTGAACATGACCTTAAGTTGGGAAAACCTACCCCGACTTGGGTGAACCTACCCCAATTTCAGAAAATCTGCCCCCCAAATAACCAATTTCACCTTTTATTCAGTCATTCTAAGCATCCGTTTACCTATTCTAAGCATCCGTCTTCTTGTTTTGAGCATTAGTTTCCTCATTCTGAACATCCATCTCCTTGTTTTGGGACTCCATCTCCTCATTCCAAGCATCCATTCCCTATTTCGAGCATTCATCCCCTCATTTTGAGCATCCATTTTCCTATTTCGAGCATCCATTTGCCTATTCCAAGCATCTGTTTGCCCGTTACGAGCATTCGTCCTCTCGATCCAAGCATCCGTCCCCTCAATCCAAGCATTTTTCCCCTCATTCTGAGCATTCGTTTTCCCATTCTGAGCATCCATTTTCCCGTTCTGAGCATTCTTTCCCTTAATCTGAGTATTCATCCCCTCATTTTGAGCATTCGTTTTCCTATTCTGAGTATCTGTCTCCTCATTCGTAGCATCTGTTTGCTCGTTCTGAGCATCTATCTCCTCATTCTGAGCATCTGTCCCCCATTTCGAGCATTCGTCTCCTCATTCCAAGCATACATCTCCTCATTCTGAGCATTCGTCCCCTCATTTCGAGTATCTGTCTCCTCATTCATTTCTTCATTTCAAGCGCCCGTTTTCTCATTCTGATACCCCATTTCCCTATTCTAATAGACCGTTCACTCGTTTCAATAGTCTATTTCACCCCTTTTTGCTAGTTTAAGCATGTCTGAAATTTAGCTTGGGTGACCTTGACCTTGACTTGGGTGACCTTGACCTTGTCTAGTATATAGGCGACCTTTCCTAGTGGATAGGAAAACCTACATAGCAGATAGGCAAACCTACCCAGTAGATAGGAAAACTTGCCCAGTAGATAGGTGAACCTGCCAAGAAGATAGGAAAACCTACCCAACAGATAAGTGAACTTGCCCAAGAGATAGGCGACCTTGCCCAGTGGATAGGAGACCTTGCCCAGTGGATAGGTGAACCTACCCAACAAATAGGCGACATTGCCCTCCAGATAAGCAACCTTTCCATTGAGTTAGGTGAACCAAACCTTCCTCTAGTCATTTTCATCTTTCATTCATCCATAATTTATATTTCAATCCATCTACATTCTATCGAGGTCATTCATTCATCATTTGAATCATATAGGTATATCATCTGAAAGCATCTCTAGGTTACATATCTATCATTGCTTTCTCAATCTAAATCCCTTGAACTTTGTTTCAGAAGCTATTTTCCAAATTGACCTAAGTATTTGAATTTGATCATCATCATCCATATCTGATTAGGATCATCATCCATCCTGAGTTAATCATCATCGTTGGCCTAATCAATCCACCTTCAATCTCAAGGTGGATTATGTGCCACAATGATCTATTTATCCTTTAATCTGATAAATCAACATCCTAAGTCACCTAGGGTAATCTCTATACTTGGTTTAGAATCAATTTTATCATCCTATCTAATCCATCATTTGATCCTATGAATCATTTCATAAATCAATCTTATCCAACCTAATCTAATCACATCCCTCTCCAATCACCTTCGACCCAATCAATCTACTTCCATGTTGAGGTAGATTTGGGGTCGTAATCATCTTGCGGTAATCCAATCCCATCGAATCTCTAAACTTGGTTTAGAATCAATCCCATCGCATCATCCAATCATCCTAATCTAAGCCTCGACCCAATCCGAATATGAGGTTTCACCCAATTTGAATATGACCTTAAATCAAACCCCAATCTAAGCTTTACAAATATTAAGATCCCTTCTTCCATCTTCTTCTAATCCATCCTTTTATCCTTTCATCACCTCTTCTTTCCTTCTAATTGTCCGTTCCCATCTCCTCAATCCATATAACATCATGAATCCTTATCCTTCACCAATTCAACCAAAAATAGTAATCAAGGGAAACCCTAGTTACGTTGACAACGATGATGAGAATCTTGTTGATCATGAGGTATATGACGTAGATCCCCTTTATGCTATCATTTCTAGTAAGCTTTCCCCAACTGCTTTCCAAATTCCAATCACTCATCCCAGCTATCATGTTACGTCTTCATCCACACCTAGTAATACTCCTTATGCTTCTTCCTTTGACAAGGGATATCCAGTATCTTCCTCACCCGCATCTCCATCATATCCTTTCTCTATATCATCTTTTTATCCAACATCCATGTCTTCTTATCCCAATCCAGTATCCCAACATCCCTATTATAATCCCCCATCCACACCCTCATATTTCAATCCTTCTTCACATATGCCCACTATCCTAATCCTCCATACCAATCTACCTATCCTAATTCAACATCCACATTTGCTTATCTTAATCCTACATCCCCATCAACCTATCCTAATCCTACATCCTCACCCTCCTATCCTAATCTAACATCCACACCTTCCTATCTTAATCCACCACCCCAATCTTCCCATCCTACTGTATTATCCCAATACCTCTACTACGATCCACCACCCACATCTTCTTGTCCTAACCTACCGTCCATGTCTTCCTATCCTAATTTACCATCCAAATCTTCCCATCTTCATTCACCATCTCAATATCCCTATCTTAATTCCCCACCTATTTCCTCCAACATCAATCCACCATCCACGTCTTCCTATTCTAATCCACTATCACAATATTCTTACCTTAACCCTCCATCCAATACTAATCCTCCACCTACTCTTATTCTTCCATCCAATATCATTCCTTAGTCTAATCCTAGTCCACCAATCCATAATATTAATCCTCGACCAATCCATAATCCGTCATCCACTCCTACTGTGCCATCTAAGCCTAAAATATGCACAATCCTCACACCAGAAGTTCTCCAAGGACTTATGAAAAAGAAGACATCCCCAACTCCACATCTTGAAGCCGTGGAATCATGCCATCCCAAACCATCATCCACAGTCACTAGTGATGATACCCCTCTCCAGCCCACACCTATAATTTATGCTACCACCCCTAGCACCACTCAAACTGGTGAAACCATCAAATCTGCGTATGTGCAGGATCATCATGGAAAAAATAGGTCCTTAAGTGGCAAAAAATTTAGAAAAATAAAACTTAGGCAACTTGACTAAAAATTTGAATAAGTTATCTATATTTTTTCAAAAATATGTAAGAATAGAATTTGTAGCAAATTGAATGTAGTTTCTAAACTACTAGGTTTACTTAAAAAGAAACTATTTGGTGAAAATTTGAAATTTCAATGTAGTGGTACTTAAATTTAGGAAAAATAAGAAGTAGGTAGGCCTATCCGACCCTTAACCATACAATAAAATGATAGTATTTTTTTATAAGATTTTGATATAAGTAGAGGACCTTATGCCCCAATGTGATGCATATTGTTTTGTAAAATTTTTCAAGTAAATAATTAATTATGAATTTTTATTACAACTTTTAAAAATATATAAAACTCGTGATGTCTAACCACCTTTAACTTGGACAAAATGAAATTCAAATTTTTTTAATCCCATAGTATGTGAAGAAGAATGTGATGATATTTTGGATTCAAAATGTGATGTTTGAAAGCTATAGATGTTTTTCAATCAGTCTATCGATCAAGATTTAGTCATAATTTGAATAGAAAATGAATAATAATTACTTATTAAATTCAAAGTAAAGCATAATTTATATTGCTGGAAACCTGAGAATCTTCTTTAAAAACCCTTTTTGTTTCATCAATTTTGGGTAAAAAAATGGTTGTCAACCACATATCCATCATATTGCCACTTTTTGGCCCATCATGATCCTACACATACCCATCTACCGAATCCATTGACCCCCCATATCCTACTCTAAGATCCACTGAGCCCATCAAAGATAACAAAATCCAATCCACTCCTCCCACACCTAGATCCTCCCAATCCATCGAAGATACACAAATCCAATCCACTCCTAATATCATCGAAATTCATTCCCATGAACTTCACAAATCCTTCATCCTTCCATCTCCCCCACTTGTGGAGTCCATCCAACATACCTCCATTATCATGCCTCCCACCCATGATGAGTCATTCCAAGAGCTTTATCCAAAGCATACCATATCCCCTCCTCCACATCTAGATCCTGCCATCCTATCTAGTCCACCTCAAGATCATAGTACCTAATCCATTCCATCCCATGATCCCCTTGTCACTCAAGATCCAATTACTCCATCACTTGAGCCCTTATCACCCACAACCACAACCCCAGATCCTATCATATCACCTAATTCCTCTCCTAATCCCATACCACTCACTCCTCCCAATCAAGATGTTGCCATCTTATTATCCCCATCTCATGATCCTCTGTCATCACCTAACCATACCATCCCAATACCACTTTTATATCCCCTTGGTACCATTACACTTATCCGTGGTGGTTTCCTTGCAGAAGAGAAACAAAGCATATACACCACCCAAATCATATATGCCACCCAACCTCCTCCACCTAATAATGGACTCACTTCATGTTTCCAAAATAATAAGAGTCCTAGCATGGATCGAATCCTCAAGAACATGAGTTGTCCAGAAAAAGGTTTAGGCCTTCATGAACAAGGTATTTTAGAGCCCATCCAAGTCGAAGAACACCCCTACACATGTGGTCTTGGTTATACCTCTCAAAACTCCCAATCCAAAAATGTTTGTCCAACCTCTATCCATCCTCGATGAGCCTCCTCCCATCACTCCAAAAAATCATTTTCCACCATTCCCCTCCATTGAATTGCCTCAAAACAACCATCCATATTCCTCCTTCATCTTTCAAATCCATTTTTGGTCCTTACGTCCCTCCATCCACCATCTCCCATCCTTTGTCTACTCCATCTATTTTGGGTCCTTATGTCCCTCCATCCACCATCATACATCCTCCAACTACTAAGTCCATTTTGGGCCCTTATCCCCCACAATCACCTTCTCCATCCCATCCTACTCCTCCTTTTATCCACCAATCACCTCCTCCATCTCATCTTATTTATCCATCTATCCATGTCACCCATCATAAACATCCCACTCTAATGTTCCCTAATCGGGATCAACAAAGGCACATACCTACACATTCTCCATCCACATATCATCCTCCAAATCCTACCTCAATTACTCCATTCATGTTTCCTCCACATCATCCATCTCCTTGCACCCATCCCATTGCTATTAAAATCACTTTGGATTCTAAAGAAAAAATGCATAAACCTAAACATCCACATGAATCTAAATCCCCTCATGTCTCCTTAAAAAGACATGTTGACAAAAATAAAAATCGAATCCAAAATCCAAATCAAAACCACAGGCCACAAAGGCCCACCAAAGAAAAAATAAAAACCATGTGGATCCCAAAGAAAATAGATGCAATGCCTTCAAATTAAAAATCTATAATAACATCCAAAGTTGCTAATCCAAAACCTACACTTCCTCAACATCCACGTCCTAAATCTATTTTGGGTCCTTATGTCCCAAAACTCACTATCCCCTCTCCTCCATTATCCCCACATCAGTCTCCATCCATTAATCCTCCTATCATTTCACATCCACCACCATATGCACCAATGTTGGTTCTAAACTCATCACCCCATCACACACGTACCCTATCATTCCATTCATACACTTTCCAACATCCCATCCATTATTCCACATATATCCCCCATCAAATCCCTTTAATCCATTCTCTTGCATAATCCATTTATCCTAATAAGGTTGTACCAACATCAAATAGTCACTTCACACATGGGCTCTTAATACCTCGTATGGAACTTGATGCTTGAGTCCTTCATCCATCTCCTTACCACATGTCTTCCAAATCAACTTATCCACAATTCGTATCCTTATCCATTTCCATCCACATTCTATCCAAAAATAAAAAAAGTAAAAAAAAAGTAAAAAATTAAAATAAATAAATTAAAAATTAAAATTAAAATTAAAAAAATCAAAAAAAAAAAAAAAAAAGAGTAAAGAGAAATAATTTTTCAAATGGTGAAAACTTGGCAAACAAGAACATTGGATAAGTACCATGATGAAAACCTATCAAACATGCATCATGTGTAAATCCCCCACCTAGCTTACTTCCACACTTGTGGGCAGCTTCTTGCTATGCATCCCTTTCATCCATCTCCTCCATCCCACCTATCTTACACATCTTACCTATCATATCCAATTTATACCAATCCCTCCATCCTCCATGTGATCTTGATATAGATAGGGGAAAACATATATACATGCTTTGGACACCTCTTGGCATATATTCCCCTCATCCATACACTATTATATTCCTTATCCAATACATCTTCCTTTTTCATGCATGCATCCTTTCCACATCCATACGCCTTCCTTCTCCACTCGTCATGCTAACATCAATCTCCCTTACTTATCCAAGCATCTTATCGATATCCATCTCATTCCCTTAAATCTTCCCATCCATTCATCTCCCATTCCTCCTGCCTCATCACACATGATATATCTAGAGTGGGGGCATCTACCACATTTGTGACAGTCCTTGGAGACACCCTTCATCCAAACAATCCCCTACATCTCCCCATCCTTATGTTTCTATTCATCCATCCAAACAATCCCTTCCATCCCCCATCCCTTCATCTTTATCCTCATCTCATCTCATAAACCCTTGTCATTAGTATCTAGCTATAGGCTTCTGTCCACACAATCAAATTTCATCTATCTCATCATAATCTCTCCCCCTTCTTTCACACATCTTTCCAATCTCCTATCACTTCTCATCACTCATCTCTCAATCATATCATCCTCCCAACTCATCTTTTGCTGATTTGGATAGCTATGCCATCCCTGAGCTTTGTAGAATCACCATCATCCTATCTTATCCATCAGGTCAGTCTTATCTCATCATATCAACTCCATCATTTTATCTACTTATCCTAGTCATCTCATCATCCTTTATCCATGGTCGGTCATTGGTATTTTGTTGAACTAAGTTTCCCTTGTGCTTTCATGTAGGCAAGGATGATCATTTGATTTACCCTCGGGACATTTGTCCATCTTGTTCTAGTCATCAATTCTGGTATTGATTATCCCATTTACACTCTTATTCCTGGTCTATCTTTAGTCCTTGTCGAACTACGTTTCCCCAACACTTTCACATAGTCAAGGTCAATCATTTGATCTACCTTGGGGGCTTTTGTCTGTCTAGTATTTTTCCTCCATCCTTCGTCTCCATTAGTCCTCTTTCCATTTTTATCCATTGTCTTCTCTTGAACTATGAGGGATATGTGCTTTCATGTAGGCAAGGCTAATCTCTTATTAGCCCTTGAGCCCCTAGGTCATCAGGGTGTGTCAATCTTGTGTCTTTTGTCTCATGTCTTGTGTCGTGTCGTGAAGTATGTCCTTATCTAGATGGTTCTTCACAAACGAGATCCACTTGTATCATGAGATTCAATTTGGTTTTGGAGTTTCCTACATCATATCGATCTTTTAGTTAGTATCCATCATCGGTCTCAACATGATGCATCCTTCTTAACCGATCTCATCAACCCCATCCATCCTCCTCATCCTACGGAAAAGGACATTTTGAAATTGATTGCGATCTTTTGATACTTTTGGCTTTTATTTATCATTTGAGCTCCCTATCATAGCTTGTTAAGGTCGCCATGATCTATCACATTATGGTGTGTTTTGATTAGTTAACATAGGGGCATATCTTGATTTTTTTTTTTGTTGTCTTCTGGGTTGTCCCACATAGTACCCACCAAGATCCATGCGGTCTTGTGTTATGCTGGGGCATCCTTTGGTGCTTGTAGTTATCCCAATACCTAGCCCGACTAAGGTCTTCATGACTTTGGGGTGTTGGGATAGCTTTCTTTTCTATTGTGTTTGTTTTATGAATTTGACACTAATTTTCCTTGGTTTACATAGCCTGCCACTTAGTGTCTTATGCTATAGAAAAAATCAGTGATCCAAAAATGGAAAATTGCATTAGGATTGCATTTCATTTTCCATTCCATTGCATTGCATGTATCCTCCATCCCTTCTCTATCCAACCCATGACCTATGATTTTGGTTGTGCAAAAATTAATCCCCTTATCTCCCTTTCTTCTCAGGATTAGCATCTCTTCAATCTTCTTAGAATAATATAGAATTGTTATTCTAAGAATCTTTTCATCCATCTCACATCTCAATCCGATCCTCATCCATCAGTCTAGCACAAATTATCTAATCACATCATTGGTCTTGTTCCCAAGCTTTCTACAAGCCTTGATCTAATCATCATCATCGTCATCATCATCCAGATGTATCCTTCCCTATCCTTTTCTATTGTTTTGGGATGTATCCTCATCAACAACACTTTCATCATCATCATCAGGATGTATCCTTCCCTATCCTTTTGTGTTGTCTTGGGATATACCATTCCCTCCTCAACAACACTCCATCCATCATCAACCCATTTTGGCTTGTAGTTTGACTGGGGCAACATTACCTTTGTCCTTAAATCCATTTGTGCTTGATTTTATCTCTTCATCTTACCAACCTCTACTCTATCCATCACTTTGTATCATTTTACCCATCTTCCTTTTCATCATCTCATCCATTTCGAGAGCACACATGTGTTCTCTTGAACCCAGATGTCCTCTCAAGGGGGCATCCTCAATCCATAATCTTCATCTTTACTCTCATCATCTTCCTTCCTAGTCACTCCTTCGATGGCTATGACATATTTCCCAATCTAATCATCTTCTTCCTAGTCTTTTCTTTCAATTTTCTTTGAAATTATACTACTTCATAACACCATCTCGAAGAGGGGCAAAATGTAGACATCCAAATTTGACCACTCTCACATGGTAAAAATAGTATCCTTTACTCATAGATATTTCATCGATATTAATTAAATGATTTGTTTAATTAATATTTCTTGTTTTCCTAAGGTTTCTAAAGTATTTAATTTAAAAATTAAATACTTTACCTTTTTTCCTTTCCTCTCTAAATTAAATAAACATATCATGGTATGTGCAGGATCATCATGGAAAAAACAGGCCCTTAAGTGGCAAAAAATTCAGGAAAATTAGAGTTAGGAAACTTGACGTAAAAAATTGAATAAGTTATCTATATTATTGCAAAAATATGTAAGAATACAATCTGTAGAAAATTGAATGTAGTTTCTAAACTACTAGGTTTGTTTTAAAAAAAAAAATCCATTTGGTGAAAATTTGAAATTTCAATATAGTGGTACTTAAATTTCAAGGAAAAAATAAGAAGTAGGTGTCTGTCTGACCACCCTAACCACAATTAAATGATAATATTTTTTTATAATATTTTAGATATAAGTAGATGACTCCCAATGTCATGCATATTTTTTTGTAATTTTTTTCCAAGTAAATAACTAATTATGAAATTTTTATTACAAATTTTAAAAAAATATAAAAACTCGTATGTCTGACCACCTTAACTTGGTCAAAACTTCATGAAATTCTTTTTTTCTTTTTCTAATCCTATAGTATGCAAAACATAGAATGTGACACATGTTTTGGATTCAAAAAATGTCATACCATTTGAAAGCTATAGATGGTTTTCAATCAACCTATCAATCAAGACTTTAGTCATAATTTGAATAGAAAATGAATAATAAATACTTATTAAATTCAAAGTTGAGCATAATTTATATTAGTAGAAATATGATAATCCCATTTAAAAACACTTTTCATTTCGTCAATTTTGGGTAAAAAAATAGTTGTCGGCCACATACCCATCATATTACGACTTTTTGGCCCATCATGATCCTGCACATACCCATCAATTTATTTAATTTCGTCATTTAGCCTTTTTTGGATTTAAATCAATTCTAAATTCTTCTTTTTCTCTCTCCTTGTCACATCCTCCAAAACCTTCTTCTAATCTAGATTAGTCTAATTAATCCATGATTAGGATGCACACACCTTTAATTAGGACTAATGTCACATCCTCCATATTTGGCCACTTGCCTCTAATCCCTCATTAATATTCTTAATCACCTATTTGCACAATCTTAATCTAATCACATGTCATCTTTGACATGTCCTCCAATTCAACCTTTCATAAATGCTTTCTTTATTTAGCCTTGACCTCTTCCCCATGTGAATTAAAAATTCACATTTATTCATCCAAGGTTCTCATCTTCCCTATGTGGGTCTCATGTGCCACATTACTCATATGGGACAAGGACCTCCCTTATGTGGACCTTGTTTTATGCTCTAGGCATTCATATTTATTCCCCCAATAACTTCTCTCGTCCCCATGGTGATAAGAGAGAAATTTCTAAAATTTCTCACTTGTCACCATCACCCTCATATGGGGACAAGAAATTCCTTTTTAAGGAGATCTTTCCCTAATCCCAAGGTACTTGCAAGCACCTCCACCTCACATGTCCTCTTTCCAACTCATTTGTCCTTGTGACACTTCATCCTCCACATGGCAAGATGTGAGGGCTTGTGAGTCCTCAACTCACCATATCCCTACATCTTGCCCATGTTGGAAAAATATCTAGCATTCATTTCTCTAGAGATTCTTCCCTTAAAATGGAACATTTTCTCTCATTCCAACATAACACATTTTTATAACACACATTCAACTTTTCAAGCATACAAACTATCTCATGCTTGGAAAAAGCCTATAAATACAACCCTTTTCCATAGTATTTTGCATCCCACATTTGGGTAGAGTTATCATGCAAGAATAACTTTGGAGCATTGGAGCATTTGGAATCTTACAGCTTTGTTTAGAATTTTAATAAGTTTGCATTTTAGCATCATGTTAAATTAGAATCATGTTTTGTGTTATAGTTGCATTTTAAGTCATGTTTTTCTTTATAATTGCATTTTGGTTCATTATATAAATGGTTATTTGAGCATATGAAAAATAATTTTAGCTTCTTAGCATATCATTAGGATTGTACAATCTAACATCATCATCCATTTGTCAAAATATCACCATCATCATTTGCATCATGACATTTATCACATAGTTTCATGTAGGAAATTAGTTTTCTTACATTTTGAATAGCATGTCATTTTTCAAGTTGTCATTTTAACAATCATAGTGCACCCTTAAAATTTGAGAGCCAAATGATTTAATAAATCCTTGAGAATAGAAAGGAATGGAACATTTTTAGGAATTTAATCTTGTTTCAGTTTGATTCAATTTCATTGATTAAATCTCTAATATAATACGCTATATTTATATTTGTGTGCTTTATTATTGATATGCTAACTTTCCCATATTTCACACACATAGGGGGGTCTCATAGACCTTCTATCTTTATCTCGTGAATGGGGGATTATTTCAGTGGATCATATTTTGTGATATTCTAGTACTTATGTAGAGTACCATGATGCATATTTAGTAGTCTACACATGTCACTCATGCATTTATTGACCATACTTCATAATCATATTACTATCTATATTTTGAACTTCACAGACATTTATGTATTTATAGTTGAGTAGTGTTCAATATGTTCACTCATGCATTGTTTTGTATCTCTTACCTTGATCTACATTTCATGGAGGTTCATTGATTCCACCAAACACTAGTTCATCTTCGAAAGAGTTTACAAGTTTGACATGATTTAGGATTTCTTCATCATCATGTTCATATAGTCATGGGATATCCTTTCAAGAGGTCTTATCCTGCTATTTCTATTTTTGTAGAGGATTTTTTCTCCCATTAGGTTTTCTTCTTTTCTCCTTTTATGAGCGATTTCATTATACATGGGTGTGGACAAAGATTTTGGCACCACAAGGCTCTCTAACACTTCTAGGGTTTTTCACCTAAAAAGAGAGAGGTATGCAAAAATTTACAATGTCCCCACTCAAGACTAATGCAAATATGAATGAAGTATGCCTAAATCTAATGTACTAAATGCAATATACTGATAAAAAATATTGGTTATTAATGAAAAACTACTCAAATGCAAGATGTTTGAAAACATAATGTGATATACAAAACGACCTAAGAATGCAAATAAATTGTAACAAAAATGAATGAGACTGGAGAGGTGCACCTGGAAATTGGAATGTGATATAGAGAGGCTCTGGAATCCTACATAAATTACTATTGAATCCAATTGGGACACTTATGCTAAGTTGGGTGACTTAGTCCTATTTTGGGGAAATTCTATCGGAATAGGTTTTAGACAAAAGGGTATCCAAAACTGCAGAAAACACTTTTTAGGCCTAGCAGTGGGACTAATTTTCCACTGATCGAAAATTAGTCCACCTTAAGCTTTCAAGATTTTTGAAGATGTAATCTGCAGCTCTCAATCTACACTTATGTTCTTGATAGGTGTCCAGATCTGAATCTGTAGAATTTTGTCTGTAGGTGATCTCCAAGCTTCTTTAAGGGTTTTTTTGAATTTGAAAGACTTTGATGAAATGTTGACACCTTTTAATAGCGTCCTCTTTGGAAAATTTGCATATAAGACCTGCAAAACACACATGCAAAGAAGGGAAAAAGGGTTAAGGGTTAGTGAATAGGGGTTTTCCTTGGTCAAAACCCAATTTGGTAATTAAACCCTTGAAAATTTAATGAAATGAAGAGAGAATGGTGAATGAGCATGCAATGCTACAGATCACCAAACCCTTGATGTAGAAATATGGAGATATGCAAGTAGATTCTCCAATGAATGTATGCTTGGTAATGCCTAGAATGCTTGAGAATGATTAAGTGAATGAATCAATGAGTGAATGAATGTATGAATGTATTGGGGGGATGAAAATGAGAGGAAAACCCTTTATGAAAATGAATTTATGAATGTAATGGGGGGATGAATTTTGAAATAATTTTTATTTTTTTGCCAAGTGGGACTAAGTCGCCCCTAGTGGTGAATTGGTCCCACCAGAGAAATTTTAATGGGTGTCACAAATTAAAGTGCATTAAATGATGTTTAACGGGATTATTCTCTGAAACACACTTAAGTAGGGCCTATAAGTGAATTAAGGGGTCATTTAAACATAAGAAAGGGTCAAATTATTGCTGACAAGCCTAGAAAAGCATGAGATTTTGTTACAACACTTTTCAACACTTTAAAATAAGGCTTGGAAATTGATAAAAATGTGTTACTTAGGTGAATTATGTTAATAAGGTCCTAGAAAAGTGTGAAAATGTGTACAAAAATTGTGTTACAACACTTCATAACACTTTTACAAGGCATCATAAAGTTCTAAATGATTCACAAGGACCTAAGACCTAATGTGAATGTGTTGAACACATTACAACATTAAATCAAGGCAAAATCAAGCAAAAAATCACAAGGAGGGCCTAAACCGGAAGAAAAAGTAAAAGGGTTAATTTTTCCATGTGCACAATGGGTACCTTACTAGGCCTCATAACTAGGACCCATTTCTTTGTATCTATTACACTTTTGTGATCTCCACAAGTATCACTTAAGGGGAGTGTTAGAGTGAATAACTTATATATTCACTATAGCTTAAGTGTACTTACGTTGATGAGGTTAGACAGCATCTTATCTGACTAAATGTGAATGATTAAAGGTTGAATCATCTTTGAATGAGTGTCCCTATGTGTGGTGTGTTTTTTTTATCTGTTCTTGATTACTTGGTTAGCTAGACAACTGCAAAATCCTTGTAATGCTTTTACAAGATATCTTTATTAGGGTAGCAAAATTCCTTTCAATTACTACATATTTTGAATAAGTTTTGAGACAATTTTATACAATTACAAATAGGCATGAGTGTGATCCTAGCTCTACCTTGTTAGAGTGAATAATTTATTTATTAATTATAGCTTAAGTGTACTTAGGTTGACGAGGTTAGACAAAATCTTGTCTAATTAAATGTGTAACATTTTAGGCCTCTAGAGGTTAATTTTTTTTTGGTAAATGTCATGTGCATACCCTTTGAGGTTGGAATAATTTTCATCTCACCACAAAGGTCTCTTTTGTAGTCATTTGAAAATTATCACCAAGGTTGATGGCTTGGTCAAATAGGTTGTTCATTTGCACATTCTAAGTGATCCAAAGGTTGACACCTATAGGAAACTTGTCTACTTATTTATTCCACATAATGAGACACTTGTAAATACACATGATAGGTGGATTGCCTCTATCTTGCTTATTTAATCAAGGTCATATTGTATATTTAAATCAATTCTTTTATCAATCTCTTTGATAATGTGAATTAGGCTCATTATGTGCAAGTGTTTTTGTATAGAAGTGCAATGTTTTTGTTGTTATGATATTATTTGAAATCCTATAACATCTCTTCATCATCCCATAACACACTCAAAAAAACTAAATTTGGAAAATCATTTTAATTTATGTTGTACATTGTTTTACTCACTACCATGTCTAAATGTGTACAAGAATACTAAGGTCTATAAAAATTCATATTAAAAACATTTGATATGGAAAATTATCTACTTAATATGGTTCTTAAATCTTGACTATTATAAACTAGAATATATGTATGAAGTGATAATTGAAGTAGGTGTACAATATGTATTAGGTATGGTTTTGGTCAAGGTAAACATAATTAGTCTATTGTGGTGATAACTATTGCACAAAATTAAGGAAGAAAATCTTGGCTTAGTAGAGCTTGAAGTGAAGGAGGCCCTCTCCACCTTAATAATTTTCCTATGGTTTCCCAACATGAGCATATATTTTATGG
>VDFB02279930.1:0-24133 GCA_007258455.2 Sequoia sempervirens | reverse complement strand
CAATGGGTACCTTACTAGGCCTCATAACTAGGACCCATTTCTTTGTATCTATTACACTTTTGTGATCTCCACAAGTATCACTTAAGGGGAGTGTTAAGAGTGAATAACTTATATATTCACTATAGCTTAAGTGTACTTACGTTGATGAGGTTAGACAACAACTTATCTGACTAAATGTGAATGATTAAAGGTTGAATCATCTTTGAATGAGTGTCCCTATGTGTGGTGTGTTTTTTTTATCTGTTCTTGATTACTTGGTTAGCTAGACAACTACAAAATCCTTGTAATGCTTTTACAAGATATCTTTATTAGGGTAGCATAATTCCTTTCAATTACTACATATTTTGAATAAGTTTTGAGACAATTTTATACAATTACAAATAGGCATGAGTGTGCTCCTAGCTCTACCTTGTTAGAGTGAATAATTTATTTATTAATTATAGCTTAAGTGTACTTAGGTTGATGAGGTTAGACAAAATCTTGTCTAATTAAATATGTAACATTTTAGGCCTCTAGAGGTTAATTTTTTTTTGGTAAATGTCATGTGCATACCCTTTGAGGTTGGAATACTTTTCATCTCACCACAAAGGTCTCTTTTTTATTCATTCAACACTTGTCACCAAGGTTGATGACTTGGTCAAATAGGTTTTTCGTTTGCACATTCTAAGCGATCCAAAGGTTGACAACTATAGGACACTTGTCTACTTATTTATTCCACATAATGGGACACTTGTAAATACACATGATAGATGGATTTCCTCTATCTTTCTTATTTAAGCAAGGTCATATTGTACATTTAAATCAACTCTTTTATCAATCTCTTTGATAATGTGAATTAGGCTCATTATGTGCAAGTGTTTTTATATAGAAGTGCAATGTTTTTGTTGTTATGATATTATTTGAAATCCTAAAACATCTATTCATCATCCCATAACACACTCAAAAAACTAAATTTGGAAAATCATTTTAATTTATGTTGTACATTGTTTTACTCACTACCATGTCTAAATGTGTACAACAATACTAAGGTCTATAAAAAGTCATATTAAAAAAATTTGATATGGAAAATTATCTACTTAATATGGTTCTTAAATCTTGACTATTATAAACTAGAATATATGTATGAAGTGATAATTGAAGTAAGTGTACAATATGTATTAGGTATGGTTTTGGTCAAGGTAAACATAATTAGTCTCTTGTGTTGATAACTATTGCACAAAATTAAGAAAGAAAATCTTGGCTTAGTAGAGCTTGAAGTGAAGGAGGCCCTCTCCACCTTAATAATTTTCCTATGGTTTCCCAACATGAGCATATATTTTATGGTTTTCATCTTGAGTTTGATTCTCTTTGTGATTGGGATAAAATCTAGCCTTAGGGATTTTGGAACCTACAACTCAAGTCACCATCAATAATTTTGCATCCATCATCATGATTACATGATTAATGAATCAACTTCTTTATTCACAATTTAAAGTTAGTTAATCTATTTTTCTTGGTAAGTATGATGTCCCCATTAAAATCTTGGATTCACTAGATCTTATTTCAAGGTCAAAAATTAAAATTAATTTCATATACTCTCTAAGTAGAGTTATAGGTGTTCTAATTGTCTAATTATTAAAGAAAATTCACACAATAGATGTATTAGGATAATTCATGTCCATTTATTTTTCATATCCATCCTTGGATTGACACATGTGGGTTGAGCCTTAGGATCGTGTGAGGTGCATAAGTTTATCTACTATGGTTTGAAGGCTATTTTAATCTATTCCTTATTGACCAGACTCAATATTCTTGTTGATCCTGAAAGCTTACACTTCTCCAAACAACCTTATGGGTAATACAATAGATGGGGACCCATTGCACTATACTAGAAGTAAAACATGGATCAAGCCTTCATAGTTTTCATCATTATTTATGCATGAAAATTGGAAACGGAAGGCCCTAAGAGTTTCCATTTTGATAGGGGATGATAGGTGGATCCCTAATCCCAAGCAAGCTCTACATCTCATACCATCAAAGTGTAGTGAACATAAGCCTTTTTCATGATTTGAATCCTCCTTTCAAACCTCTTTGTTTTTCCTACCTTCAAGATGACCTAGTCTTGATCACAAATTACATACATTCCTAGACTAGTAGCATGGAAGTTGCTAACATGGCCGAACTCTATGAATTGATTTAGAAATACCTCTTTCTTAATAATCTAATCACCCATAGATTCATCATATTCCAACTTATTGACATAGTACATCTCATTTTAGAGATATATGTGTGTGTGGAACCTCAAAACTCCTCATCATCCTCTGCCAAGTTTCGTGAAACCTCATGTTAAAATATTTCATGGCCTCTTGAGGTGCCCTCTTGATCAAGATTGATTAGGAGAGAGAACATTGAGACTATTTAATAGGGGTTTCCAAGAGAAACTTAGAGTCCATCCCCCATATTATTATCTCTTATTATTTCTTTTTCATTATTTTTGTCTTATTTTCTTATCTTTTATAATCTTAATTGTTATTACTTTTTCATTTTCAATTTTATTTTGTCTCTTTCTTTCATATATTTTTTATGTGTTTATTTCTTCTCTCTTTCATTTATCTTATATTTAATATATTAATTTCATTCTTTTGTTCGTTAATTTTTTTTATTTATTTTTATATTTAAAATTTATTCTTTGTCACTTATTATCACTTTTTATTTTATTTTTGTCTTAGTTTATTCTATTTTCTTTTTGTATTCTTGGTTAGGGTTTCTTTCTCCTTTCTTTTAATTTTTATATTATGGATTTTCACCATATTTTGTGTTTTATATTTTTGATTTCATCTTATTATTAATCATTTAGTTTGTCTTATCTATTAAATATTTGAATTTATGTGTTTTTTACTTTACATTTTTCTTTTCTTTACTTTTCGATTTTGATTTTGATTGTTCTTCTGTTTCTTCTTCTCTTTTGTATCTTCGTTTTTTTTTTTTGAGTCTAGGCTTTCCCTCACCTTTTATTTTTTATTATAACTAATCTTGTTCCTTAGATAATTCAATTTCTATTTTATATTAACTTGTACATCATCAACTTGTTGTATTTCTTTTTGATCTTTATAATAAATTGCATCTTTTCTTTTCGGTTAATTTTTATTTTCTGTTCTATAACTATTTTTTGTGTTATTTATATATTATAATACATAATGGATTTTTTGGGTTTTTTGTTTCCAAACCCTCTCACCCCTCTCCTGTTTCTTCCAAGTATACTTATCATCTTTCATTTCTATCTCTTTCTTTTATTCATCGTGATGATGGATCATGAAGTATGATCTAAAACATTGATGTAAAAATATGCACACAGTTTATCCAAAAATCTTGAAGCTAACTATAATATTTTCTACCAAGTGATGTAGGTCAAATTCCCAATTAACTAAGTGCCATTATACCAATTTTTCATAGATTATTGCTATCCATTTCCTTCACAAGCTCTTTTTAGTGTGGGCTTACTGCCAAAGAATCTAGTTCAAATTTTCAATTGACAACTCAACTCTTACATACACTGCTTCTCTTGTATGGATATGTTTACTGTGGGTTTTCCATCATCTGTCATTTACCTATGATTCTTAAGAAATATATGATAATGAAGAGTCTGATATGGAGAACTTGGAAAAAGAGTATCATGAAGAATAATTTGTTATGGGGAACTTGAAATGGAGACAAAGGAAATTTTTTTACAATAATCTGCTATCAAACCAACAACACAATGGCTCTTTTGAAAATTCAAACTAATCAATACATTTTCTAGCACATTTCGGAGTATAATTTTCCTTACTAACCTAACCATATTTTTTGATGAAAGAAAGAAGATTTAATTGTAATTTATCCATCCATAGAAAACCATAACGCCAAACACCCATGTAAAATGACTTACAAATTGCAGAGAACAATAGTTTTAAAACCCTCCAATCTATTATAGAACAAAGTCGAAGCCTTTTATTTTTACAGTAGTCTCCTACCCAACCAACCATGAAACGAAAACCAATGACTTTACAATAGTCTACTATCAAACCAGCACCACTATATATATATTTACAAATACATAAATATATATATATATATATATATACATATGTATACATGTATGTGTGTGTATATATATATACAACTCATAGATTCTGAAGAACATCATTTTTAAAATGCTCCAATTTGCTATAAAACAGACACAAAGTAAGTGACTCGTTAAGTACTCTGCTATGAAACCATATATATATAAATATATATATATATATAGATATAGATATAGATATAGATATATATATATATATATATATACATATATGTATACATATATACATACACATATTCTTGATTCAAGCTCCATTATTTTTCATCAAGTTGTCACATCAAATAAAAGAGTACAATATTATACATCCTATTCAAGAATGCCCATTTTTACGTCAACTTTGTTTCTGAATAGTATATGATAAAATTCCAATGGATCTCCAATGTACCTTACCTGCCTTTTTTTTTCAAGGGTTTGGCTACAACTTGCAAGGCTTCATGATCCCAATATGGTAGAGAGGAGAGTGAGCACAGGTTTATTGCTTCCGCCTTCCATCGTTGTCTATTTTTTGTTGCTTATATACATGCACACAATTTTTTGACACATACTTCTCCACTAAAAAAATTCTATTTTATCCATTGCATTTGTCATTGTTTCCTCAACTCTCTTTCAACTTGCTTAATAGATTTCTTGCACACAAGTCTTTGCCAAGATCCCATGTATTCAAAATTTTCCATTTTATCTCTTTCTATTTATAATAGATAATGCTAACCTCTTTTACTTTATATGTATATTATTTACTCTATAATGATGCATAGATATAATAGACATTTAGGAAAATTAGTGTGTTGTAAGTTCTTTATATGCTCCAACAACTTGATCCAATGTTGTTCACCCTTGTTAAACACCAACAATAGTACATGTAAGTACATAACTTTACCATTTTCAATAAATAGATCTGATCAAGCAAATTGTAAATATTATTAATTATTTTTAAATTAGATTGTCTATACTGATTTCTTAACTATTTCCCTAATAGATCTTTTACAATTCCCCTTTTTTCCTATAATATTTAGTATGAGATAATGTAGCTCAAATCTTCAATTATCAAGCTGACTATTATATAGCTTGCTTGTTTCAATATGTATCACACTATTCATTTCTCCTAGTTTTCCATAACAATCTACTCATATTGCTTGTCTTGTATCAATATGTTTAATGTGGGTTTCCAACCATCACTTGTGATTCCTAAGTTTTTTTCAAATAGTTGTTTTAGAATTTCTCTATTTTTGTTATTGTGTGATATATGATAAGAGTCCTTGAGATTTTCCATGGACCTTACTTGCCTTTCTTGCTTAGGGGTTTGGCTAGAGCCCATGAGGCTTCATGGTGCCATTATGGTAGGGTAGACAACAAGCATGGGTTTACTGCTTTTAGATTCTTTCATCATATATTTGTTGCTACTTATATACATGGTAACACAAATTCTCACATCCACTTATCCACCAAAAACATACCTCTATTATATCCATTGTATTTTATTTCATTTCCACTGCCTCATATAACTTCTTCAATATTACTTATACACAATTGTTTACCAATATCTCATGTATTCAAAATCTTCTATATGATCTCTTTCTATTTACAACAAATAATGCTAACTTATTTTTATTATATATCTATATTTTTCCTTTTATAATGTTGTAATGTGACATAATAAACATTCAAAGAATTACTATATTGGGTAAATTCTGTCTATTCTAACTTCTGTAATTTTAAGTGTTTTTCAAATAGTTTTTTAGCATTTCTCTATTTTTGTTATTGTGTGATATATGATAAGAGTCCTTGAGATTTTCCATGGACCTTACTTGCCTTTCTTGCTTAGGGGTTTGGCTAGAGCCCATGAGGCTTCATGGTGCCATTATGGTAGGGTGGACAACCAGCATGGGTTTTATGCTTTTAGATTCTATCATCATATATTTGTTGCTACTTATATACATGGTCACACAAATTCTCACATCCACTTATCCACCAAAAACATACTCTATTATATCCATTGTATTTGTCATTGTTTCCACAACTCTGTTTACAACTTCTTCAATATATTACTTATACACAATTGTTTACCAATATCTCATGTATTCAAAATCTTCTATATGATCTCTTTCTATTTACAACAAATAATGCTAACTTATTTTATTATATATCTATATTTTTTCCTTTATAATGTTGAACAGATACAATAAACATTCAAAGAAATTAGTGTATTGCAAATTGTCTATTTCAACTTGTAATTCTTAAGTGTTTTTCTAATAGTTGTTTTGGAATTTCTCTATCTTTGTTATTGTGTGATATATGGATAAGAGTCCTTGAGATTTTCCATGGACCTTACCTACCTTTCTTGCTTAGGGGTTTGGCTAGAGCCCACAAGGCTTCATGATGCCAATATGGTAGGGAGGACAATGAGCCTAGGTTTAGTGCTTTTGAATTCTATCATGATATATATTTTTTTACTTATATACATGGACACTCAAATTCTCACATCCACTTGTCCACCAAAAACATACTCTATTCTATCCATTGTATTTGTCATTGTTTCCACAACTCTCTTTTCAACTTCCTCAATAGATTACTTATACACAATTGTTTACCAATATCCCATGTATTCAAAATATTCTATTTTATCTTTTTCTATTTATAACAAATAATGCTAACCTATTTTATTCTATATCTATATTTTTCCCTTTATAATGTTGCACAAATACAATAGACATTCAAGGAAATTAGTGTATTGTAAATTGTCTATTTCAACTTACTTGTGATTCTTAAGTGTTTTTCCAATAGTTGTTTTAGAATTTCTCTATTTTGTTATTGTGTGATGTATGATAAGAGTCCTTGAGATTTTCCATGGACCTTACCTACCTTTCTTGCTCTAGGATTTGGCTAGATCCCATGAGGCTTCATGATGCCAATATAGTAGGGAGGACAATGAGTGTGGGTTTAGTGCTTTTGCATTCTATCATCATATATTTATTGCTACTTATATACATGGACATAGAAATTCTCACATCCACTTGTCTACGAAAAAACATACTCTATTTTATCCATTGTATTTGTGATTGTTTCCATAGCTCTCTTTTCAACTTCTTCAATTTAGATTACTTATACACAATTGTTTACCACTATCCCATCTATTCAAAATCTTTTGTTTTATCTCTTTCTATTTACAACAAATAATGCTAGCTAACCTATTTTGTCCTATATTGATGCAGAGCATCTAGTGGTGTATAAGCAATCTTGGCATCACCCAAAATAGTTAAATTTCATGTTTCTCAGTTTTTAGGATGTTTCGTAGATTTTGGATACCCTTTTCACATTGAAATCTCAATTTACTTATTTTAGTCTCAAGAAAGATATTGTAGTTTTAGTTTCCAGATTTTGCACCTAAAAATCTTCCAAGTTAGGATTTGAGTAATTAGAGTTCTTTGATCAGCCCCAAACTTACTAAATCAGTGTGTGCAAATTTTGAGCATCAAAGTATTGAATTTGATACCTTTCCAATACCAAAAAGGTTCTAATCGAACCTTATCAAAAGTTATGGTCCTCGGGAAGTTGGGCGACTTCTAGAAGATAGTTGCCAATTAAAATGCTCTTTTGAAATTTGAACATCATGTTGTACCTGCCAAACCAATTCCAACTCAAATTTAATGTTGTTTTGGCTCCAACCCAATGAGGAGCTTCCTATTTTATGGGTGGGTTTCACCTTTGGGTAACTCTTTAGATAAGCCGCATATTAAGAAGGGTTATTTGTAGGCCAGAGGCTTTTGTGCATGCATTAGATTTTCCAAATGGTGAGTATTTAAATTGCATATGTTGTGTCTACTTCAAGATGGTGCTCCAAAAAATTGTTCATCACTCCCAACTATATAATGCTAGCATATGACTAGATAGATTCATTGAACCAATTGTAAATATCAATAATTATTTTTAGTTTCACATTGTCTTTATTGGTTTTGCACGTATACTTAGTTACTTTTTATGCTTCCTTTTTTATTCCAATGGGTTGAGTAGAATATCTTTTTTGAAGTCAAATAAAGCATTGTTTCCCCACAAAACAAAGCATACCTTGTAATTCAATTATTCTAAAAATGGAAAATATGTGTTGTGTCATCACATTCTTCTTTTCGTGAGGCTTGTTTATTCATTTCCCATCAAAGATGGTGTAACTTAGTCTTGAATTGGACTATGCACATCTTCGCTCTCTAAGTGCTATTTGTTCTTATTCTATTTGATCATCCATTTATTACTCTGGTTTAACTAAGTCCTAATTTTGTTCATACAACAATTATAGAACATCTTTTTACTAGAACCAATCAATGGAAATTTAATATTTTTTACTTTCAATTTTCTTGTAATGTACTAATTTTGAGTCCTTTCTACTTGTGATGATTTTATTATACTACTACAAACCCATAAAATGCATGGATAATAATGCTTTTATTTACAAAATTATGGAGTAAATACTATTTATAAAAAGTATTCCTATATTAAATATCTTTCTTTTTTGATAAAATCATTAGTGACGACAATTATAACTAATATTCAAATAAGAAATAATCACAACAAATAACATGAAACTACTAAATTATCTAGTGCCACACAAGCATTGCAACAAATATGCCATACCTAAATTTATGGACATTTTTTTTCAAAGAATATATTTTTATACAATATTACTAATTAAATTTTTAATTCAATAATAGTAATTAACGGGATCACTAATAAATTTTTAAAGAATGAGAATTCTTTAATGTTCCATACTTTTCATAAATACTATTTAATTCACAACTTGAAGTTTGCCATGTATTACTATTCATATCTATCTTATGATAATTAAATCATAATCACTCAATTGATTCATTAACCTAGACAAAAACATTATATATGGATGTGCATCTATGCCTAACAACTATTAAACTAAAATATAGATAAAATTATATCATGCCTTAAATTTTGGAGAGAAATCATTGTTAGTAACAAAACTAATTATTTAAAAAATTAAATTGTATTTAATTTTTCAAATGTAATTTATTAAGAAAATATTTATTTAAGAAACACTCTCCTAAGATTATTTTCATAATCAATTTCCAACTAAAAAATTTGTTGTGGAAACACAAAGATCAATTCTTTCCACCTATCCAAAATGGTTCTGGTCTCATTCATTGTCTTATCTTAAAATAATTAAATAATAATCAATCAATCCATTCAGATAAATCAGAGAAAAATATCAAAGATCAATTTTCCACTCTATCCAAATGGTTCTTAGTGTCTCATTCATTGTGTTATCTTAAAATAATTAAATAATAATCAATCAATCCATTCATTAACCTAGAGAAAAATATCAAAGATCAATTCCCTCTTTTATGCAAATGGCTGTTAGTCTTGCAATGTATTGCCTTATCTTAAGATACTTAAATAATAATTAATTGATCGATTGACTAACCTAGACAAAAACATCAAATATAGATGTGCATCTAGCCCTGACAACTATTAAACTAAAATACATATAAGGAGATAAATTATTATTATTAACAAAACTAATTATTTGAAAAAATTAAATTGTATTTAATTTACCAAATATAATTTATTAAGAGAAATTTTATTTAAAAATCATTCTCCTAATATTATTAATTAAGATCATTTTAAAAGAAATATTGTAATTAAAATTATTGATGATTAATTGCTTGAGATTGCAATTAATGGATACATTGCAAATAATCAAGATGACCTACGGTTTTATTTTATATTTCTATAATCAATTTGCAACTAAAAATAATTGATGCGGAAATGCAAAAATCAATTTTCCGTTTTATGCAAATGGTTCTTAATCTCCCATGCATTACCTTCAAATGACAATAAAGAAGTGGACCATAACATGGGGTTTAAAATGTTGCACAATGCTCCAATTAAATGTAGAGATATAAAATAATTTCTTCACCAAATTTAAGTCCTTTATAAAATCTTGAAGTAACATAAGTCAAATTCATATCTTTTAATGCACGCGTAGCTTTGTTTTAATTGATCTATCCATCTAATTATCCATATAAATATATAAACTGATTTTTGAACATCATTGTTCATTACAATGTACTTGACAAATATTATCCTCGTTCACCTCCTACTATAAACTAACTTCGTGTTATTCCATATTGAATTATTAACATGTTTTTCCTTTTTGACTCATTTGAACAATTGCAAATATTTTTCAATATTTATACTTCACATTGCATTACAAAAACAAGTTTCTTCCTTGCTTCCCATTCAATAACCATTTGCGGTGGACCCCTATCGATTGATCATTGCATGTCTATGCATGCAACTGCTAGTTTAAATGTATGGTAAAAACCAAGATGCGATTTAAAAATCTAAAGAAAAATATAATCAAATACCAGCATTAGCAATATTGAATTTCACAAAGATATTTAAAGTTAATTGTGATGATAATAAAAAATAACAATAAAAACTATTTCAAATTAAAAACGACTTACAACATATTTAAATATAAAATTAGATTAACAGTATATGACCTTGGATTCTATATTGCTATAGTACCTTTGATTTTTTTTCAATTAAACAATCATTCCATCTAAGACCATGTTTGTATGGAATTGGTTGTACCATTGGGTAATCATCGATATTAGGCTCCTAGATAAACAATAATTCAGTTATTTTGACAGCACACCATTCCCCGGAACAAACGTAGCCTTTATCGTCAAATATATTATACAAACGCAAAACAATATTTCACTTATTTCAACAAACATATACGATTAATTAAAATTCTTATATATCGTAGCACATAGTTTTGCTGTATAATGAGATATACAGCCTTATTCTACTATCTATAGCTATATTTATATATATATGGTAGCAGCAAAACAAGATAAAGGTAGGTGAGAAGGCTGAATGATTTATATCAAGGGCGAAGGCTTAATTAACTAGCTCATCAGGAGGGACAAAAGGATTGGGATCGCAACAAAAGCCATTCATATCCCCATTGCAGGTTCCAGGTTGGCAGCAAACAAAGGCAGGTGAGCAATCGCCATCTGTTTTGCAGTCGCAGCTTAATCCTTGTGCTTCCACCATTAATGCGCCTCCCAGAATTAGTACAACCATAAGCAGTATCATAAATTTCTTAGCAATATCTGATCTGTTTCCCATTTGTAATTGTATACAATAGAAAATGCTGAGGATTGCCTTGCACACGACGGCTTAAATAAGTGCAGCTGGAGTCTTTGACGATTCAGTTTCATCGTCGACGACATCAGCATACGACACTTCATATGCAATTCCTCCGCCCATTATTTATTATGTATAGAATTTCGAATCCCTAACAAAGGATATTACACCTTCCTCAGTTAAATGAATTTGAGTTTAGACAGGTCGGCAGTTGTTCCATTAGAACACTACTCTCGGGTTCAGCTCCTAATGTTTAATCAATTATTAATGAAATCGTCCGCCTCGACAACATTATCAATTATTAATGTTTAATGAATATTACTAGGTATGCAATCTAGATTTTGAATTTATATAGGGCGGCAGTTGTTTCATTAGAAAACTAGTCTTGAGCTTAGCTTTTAATGTTAATCGTCTTGACCACATTAACAAACAATTTTCTTTTATTCTAAATACAAAATAATCGTGGTATGAATAATATTAGGTATGCAATCTAAGATGTCACGTCAGTGTGGTGAATGTCATTACGGGAGAGAGGTAGTAGTTTGGTAGGGTTCAATTGCTGGTATAGTATTTGTGATTATAATATCTAGTCTTTCAACATATTTATACTATATATTGTCAATAATTAGTCTACAAGTAAATAAAAAAATCAAATGTTGATCAAGATGGAACCATACTTGAACACATGAGAGCCTATGAATGTTATGAAGAAAAAATTTAAATACATTCATTAACAAGTGATTATGTGTGTCTGCATATTAAATAAAATAATGCATTCATTTGTTATAAGTGTGTAATTTATAGAATAAGGTGCTTATTTAAAAAATATTGTTGTCATAATACAAAATATTATTCTTATGTGTACAACTATTGGCGTAGCATTGTATATGCATTGTAGTATTTCATTTGAAGAGTTTGTCCTATCATAAATATAAAAGGTGGGCACAATAAATACCTTGTATTTTCCCATTAAATGTGAAAGACTATCAAAAAAATTTAGTGTTCGACTATTGGTCTATTTGTGTTGGATATAATTTGTATTTTGAATAATAATGTGTTGTTTTAAATTAAAACAAATATTTTTGTGTTCAACCATTCATGCATTTGTGTTGGATATAGAAGCTAGAGATAATAAATATTTATGGTTACCAATAGGTAATTGAGATTATTTAGATTCCATATGAGTTATATTTTAAAATAAAATATGATATTATACTAACAAAAAATGATATTTTTTTGTTTAACTGCTAGGGCTATTAGGATTAATTTTTAGCTAAAGTTTTAAAAGGTCAATTTTGGGATACTTGTCACTAGATGTATTGATGTGGCAAGTTATGTGATGAGTCACACGTTCAAACCGTAGTTGTAGATATAAAACATAGATGTCATAGAATATTCCATGCAAGTGCTATCTGCTCACAAAGCTAACCTTAACAACTATTAGTCCCTATCTTACAAGAGATATGGCCATCTATCAGTGCACATAGGGAGAAAGATTGCATGAGGAAACATCTAGTATTTATGAAGAGATAGGTGTGGGTTTGAAGAGGATGACCAACTTTCACTAAGGTATGGAATTCCTACCTTGGGCTATGCAAAATGTGAGGTTGTATGGGAGAAATGATACTTGGTAGCCTTTAAACCCCAACAAACCCATAATATGTAGATTCAAATGTTATTTTAGAGGGAAATATGAGAAAAAGGTGTCATGGGTAAAAATTATGAATAAGATTGCAATAGAATCATGTGGGAGAGTGATTAGAGAGATAAACATGAAGGAAAGCATCAATTGGGAGAAATTAGTTAGAATTGAGGGAGAGAAAGAACAAAACAACTCTTAATAAAATGAAATTGGTAAGTGTAAAGCTAAATTCCACAACATTACCCACATCGTCCTTGCCCATGTTGAAATCAAAGTTTATAAAAAAGTTATAGACATTATTAAAGCATAAAAGGTCAAAGTAGATTAGGGTGCTAGGAAAAGATCTCCTTTAGAAGTGCAAATGTCTCATCATAGGTCATCATGAATAGTAGCATGCAGTGCTCAGAAAGTTAGATAATTCTTGTGGAGGTTTGTTAATTTTGTTTGCTAAAATCTGAGGAATCATGGGTAATTTTCTAAAATGGGATTTGTCTATATCTAAGAACATTATCTCCTTGAATTATTAAATTATGGCCCTATTTTAGGTTAAAAAACATTTCTAAACATACTTTTAGTGTTGCAAGTTGATCCTCTTGGTAATCTAGTTTATACTAGTGGACAAAGGTCTTATAGGACTATAAAATATATATTTCAACCTCTTATGTACTGGAACCTAGCGTAGTGTAGAAAATTGTGTACCTTTAGAATTTCACATTATGTCTTAACCCCCTAACGACTAATTTGATCATTTGTGGATCATCCCCATAGCTTGCAGATCTTGATGGTGTGATTTTAATTATTTCGTGGAGTGCCCCCAACCTTCATTATAGGTCCACACTTCAACCTATGCATTCACAGAAGAGTAATTTAAATTTGAGACTGACCTATTCATGTACACGTTACATTTTCCTTCATTGGATATTGTAATAATCTTTGGCCAAAGCGGATGTGATATAAAGCTTGTAATAGATAATTAGAATAGTAGGATTCAATGAGATAGAACAAGATAGATCTATTAAGTAATATTTAGGTCACATATAGGAGCATATTGGAATGTTGTATTTTGAGCATATTGTAGCAGGCCTGTGAGCCAAATCTGTAAGCCTGAATGTTGATGGCCAAATATAACTGAGATTTTTGTTAATGGGAATATTTGCATCTACATTTTCCACCATATTCTGTGTTGCTTTTGTTGTGTTACTCTTGTTGCATGGTCCAGATTGTTCTCTTTGAGGACTCTCCTACCATGGTTATGCCAGATTTGTATCAGAGCGAGGCTCGATTTGTGTGAGGTTGTCAAAATTTGCAGAGTCTTATTGAAGATTTGTTGCAGGGTGGCAGATTAAGGATTTGACCTGCAGCTATAGAGGACTTGTGTAAATATGGTAGGAAGAAGAAATGGTAGAGGAAATCGAGTGCCAGGAAATGCAAACCCAGCCATGATGGAGATGTTGAGAGGAATTGATGCTAGATTAGATGCAGTTGAAATGACCTAGAGGAGAGGTCGACCAGTTGATGATGTGAGTGATGAAGAGGTAGAAGTAAATGAAGAAAGAGGAAGAGAAGATAAACCTAGCCTAGATCAGGGAGAAGAGAGGTTCATAAGAGCCCTAACTAGAGCAAATACAAAAGCCCATTTCAATCCACCAGATTATAATGGTAAGTTGGATTCAGAAGAATTGCTTGATTGGATCATAGAGATTGAAAAGTATTTTGAATTTGAAGGTACCGTTGAAGATAAGAAGGTGAAATATGCTTCTACAAAGTTGAGAGAACATGCATCCCTTTGGTGGGAACATTTGTAGAAAAATAGAAAAAGAAGAGGAAAAGAAAAGATAAACTCATGGGATCAGATGGTGAATAAGTTGAAGACAAATTTTATTCCTATAGATTATTAAATTGGTTTGTTCTGAAAGTTGCAAAATTTGAAGCAAAAGGAATCTAGTGTGATAGAGTATATTCAAGAGTTCTATAAGTTAAATATCAGATCTGGACATTCAAAGGATGAGATTGAGCAAGTAGCTAGATATGTGAATGGCTTGAGGTTGTCTATATAGGATAAGATTAGTTTGATCAAGTTGTAGAGTGTGGAAGAGGCATATCAATGTGCCCTAAAGGCAGAAGAGAAATTGAATAAAAGAAATGAACAAAGAAAAAGAGGAAGAGATGGAAGATTTCAAAGAGGAAGGACTTTTGCTGGAGGAGGAAGAGGATCTTTTCCAGATAAGAATAAGGATAAGGAGGTTAGTAAGAATTAAAATTCGTACCATAGACGTGATGGAAACTCTTAGAGAAGAGGAGGATATGGTGGTTACCAAAATGAAGGTTATAGAAAGGATGATAAGGAGGAAAGAGTATTCAGGGGAACTTGTTATAAGTGTGGTGGAGAAGGACATGGAGCATTTGAATGCAATCAGGGAGAAACAAGCAAGAAGACAAAGAAAAATAGAAGGACAACCTTTGTTGAGGAAGAACATGTTGGATCATCTAACAAACTAAAAGAAGGAGAAGTGTTGGTGAATAGAAGAGTATTGTGTCAAAGTGAGTTGGAGAAGGATACATTGTCGAGAAAAAAATTGTTTCAGACCAGATGCAAGGTGAATGGTAAATGTTGCAAGGTAATTGTTGATAGTGGAAGCTCAAAGAACCTGGTTTTTGAAGAGATGGTGACAAAATTGAAGTTGGAGAGGTTGAAACACCCAAATCCCTATCAGATAGCATGGATTCAACATGAGCATAAGATACTGGTAAGTGAACAATGTTTGGTGAAATTGAAGATAGGAAACTATCATGATGAAGTTTTTTGTGATATCATGCCTATAGATATATGCCATGTTTTTTTGGGAAGGCCTTGGCAGTATGATAGATAGTTGATTCATGATGAAAAGAAGAATATATATACCATTGTTGCTAATGGGATGAAGCAGAGTTTGTTTCCATTGGAAGATGTTCTTAAAGTTGAGGTTTGCATGAATGCTAGAGTTTTTTTGGTTGATGGCAGGATATTTCTAGATGGATTGAGACAAGAGAACATGTGCTATGCATTGATTCCTAAGAAGTCTGAAGACTTGAAGCATGTATAAGAACACCCAAAAGAGATAAAGGAGTTGTTGGCAGAGTATGAGGAGATCATTTTAGATAATTTACTTGATGGATTGCCACCTATAATGAGTATTAGTCATTGTATGGATTTGATTCCTAGATCTAGTTTTCCTAATAAAGCAGTACATTAGATGACACTAACAAAGAATGGGGAGTTGAATAGACAAGTGCGAGAATTGCTGAGGAAGGGTTTAATAAAAAAAAGCTTAAGTCCATGTGTAGTACATGTTGTGTTAGCACATACTAAGGATAGAGAATGGAGAATGTGTATAGATTCAAGAGCCATAAACAAGATCATGATGAAGTATAGATTTCCTTTTCCCCAGATGGATAACATTATGTATTGCTTGAGTGAGGCTAAATACTTTACAAAGATAGATTTGAAGAGTGAATATCATCATATCAGAATCAGAGAAGGGGATGAGTGGAAAAAAACATTCAAGACAAATGAAGGATTGCATGAGTGGTTGGTGATGCCTCTTGGACTAACCAATGCACTGAGTACTTTCATGAGACCGATGAATGAGGTATTGAAGATATTCTTGGGTAATTTTGTGATTGTTTATTTGGATGACATATTGATTTTCAGTAAGAGTAGAGAAGAACATTTGTTCCATATAAGACAAGTTTTGCAGAGGCTGAGAGAAGAGAAGTTGTTGATAAACATTAAGAAGTGTAGTTTCATGAAGGAATAATTGGTATATTTGGGATTTGTGATATCTGTGGATTGATTGAAGATGGGTCTAGAGAAGGTAAGATCAATTGTTGAGTGGCCTACACTAGATAGCATTGGAGAGGTAAGATCATTTAATGGATTGGCTAGTTTCTACCAAAAGTTCATTAGGAATTTTAGTTCTATTTGCAGTTGTATGATAGAAACAATGAGAGGAGATAGGAAAGATTTTAGGTGGGCGTTTGGAGAAGATCAAAGTTTTGACTTGTTGAAGTAGAAGGTGATTGAGTAGCCTGTGTTGGATTTACCATATTTCAATAAGGTATTTCTAGTGGACTGTGATCAATGCAAGTGGAAATGCAATTGGAGAGGTATTGAGTCAATAAGGGAGACTTGTAGCTTATTTTAGTGAGAAGTTGAATGATGCTAGGAGAAGATATTTAGTGTATGATCAAGAGTTTTATGCCATAGTTCAAGCTTTGAAGAAGTGGATACATTATTTGTTGCCTAAGGAGTTTTTGTTGTATACAGATCATCAAGCACTGCAATATTTGAACTATCAGGGTAAGTTGAATCAGAGACACATGAGATGGGTAGAATTCTTACAAAGTTATTTTTTTGATTTGAAGCATAGGAGTGGAATGTCAAATAGAGTTTTTGATGCTTTGAGTAGGAGAAGGAATTTACTAACATAGATGAGAGTGGAGGTATTAGGCTTTGATGCATTGAAGAACTTGCATAAGACCTAGATTTTGTAGAATCTTGGAGAGCTTATAAAGAACTAGTTTCAGAGGATAGAAGTCAGTGGTTGGATTATTTCATTCAAGAGGATATGTTGTTTAGAGGAAATCAGTTGTGTATACATTGAAGTTCAATGAGGGATAACTTGGTGAAGGAAAAGCATAGCGAAGGATTGTTAGGACACTTTGGAGTTGATAAGATAGTGTTATTGCTAAGTGAGAATTACTTTTGGCCCCAGGTTCATAAGGATGTTAGGAGATTTCTATAGAGTTGTAGAGTTTGTCAAGTTGCAAAATGGAGTAGTCAGAATGTTGGATTGTATAAGCCTTTGATAGTTCTAGAGAGACCTTGGGAGGATATCAGCATGGATTTCATACTTGGTTTGCCAAAGACACAAAGAGGTAATAATTCCATATTTGTGGTGGTGGATAGATTTTCTAAGATGACACATTTCATACCTTGTATGAAGAAAATAGATGCAGTACATGTAGTAGACTTATTTTTCAAGGAAGTGGTTAGATTGCATGGATTACCTAGGAGTATTGTTTTAGACAGAGATGTAAAAATTTTTGGTTACTTTTGGAGGACACTTTGGAAGAAGTTGAAGACAGATCTAAAGTTTATTTCTAATTTTCACCCATAGAAAAAATAGACAGATAGAGGTAGTAAATAGGAGTTTGGGTAATTTTTTGAGATGTTTGGTTGGAGAGAAGACCGAAAGTTGTGATTTAGTCCTTTCACAAGTAGAGTTTTCTTACAATAATTCAGTAAATAGGAGTATAGGAAAGACACATTTTGAGATTGTTAATGGAGTTCATCCTAGAGGTATATCAGAGTTGAAAGACATCAGTATGGAAGATAAGAGGAGTGCAGAAGTAGAAGAATTTGTATAACACATGAAGAAGTTGCATACTCAAGTGAAACAACAATTGGAAGACATGAACCAGAAGTATATGGAGAAAGCATATAAAAAGAGGAGACATAAGGAATTCAAAGTTAGGGATGAGGTGATGGTATATTTGAGGAAGGGAATATTTCTAATTGGTACATACAACAAGTTGAAGATGAGGAAGTTCAAACCTTGTAGGATCCTGAAGAAATTTGATTTAGGAAATGCGTATGAAGTGGAGTTACCAGATGGCATGGGTATATCACCTATATTCAACATTGCAGATCTACATCAGTACCATGAAGAAAAAATAAGTGAAGAAAAATGGGAGAATCAGTTTCCTAAACAGTAGTCAGATGAGATCAAAGAGATTCTGGATATCAAAGATTGAAGCAAAACTCATGGATGACAGTACAAAGAATATCTTGTGAAGTGGAAATGTAGACCAGTGGAGGATTCTTCTTGGATTTCTCAAACTGAGGTAGACTGTCTTGGTTTTCCTTTGGCCCCACCAAAAGGAGGGACTCACTTTTCAATAACCCCAGATGTTTGATGCAGGAGCATCCTTGGTTTTTGGTAATCTTGCATCAACCAAAAATATTTTTCTTTTAGATTTGTTCTTGTTCTATTCTTGCTCAGTTCATGTTGGTGGATTCATGATCTTTGCTCACTAGACCCTATGGATCTTGGTTTACATCGTCAACATGTTCATCTACCTTATTCCAAGATTTGAGCGTGATTGGATCTTTTTCGGGCAAGTTATCATTCTGAATTTCATGGCAATTTCTTGAATTGACACTAAAATAATTTTTCAAGCCTAACGAATAATTTCATCATTCGTGGATCATCCTCGTAGCTTGCAAATCATGATGGTATGATTTTAATTATTTAATGGAGTTCCCTCGACCTTCATTATAGGTTCACACTTCATCTTATGTATTCATTGAGGAGTAATTCAAATTTGAGGTGAACCTATTCATGCACACATTACATTTTCCTTCATTGGAGATTGTAATAATATTTGGTAGATGTGGATGTTTTGAGACTTGTGAATGTGATGTGAAGCTTGTAATAGATCATTAGAATAGTAAGATTTGATGAGATAGAAAAAGATAGATATGTTAAGTAATATTCATCTCACATATAGGAGCATATTGGAATGTTGTATTTTGAGCATGTTGTAGCAGGTCTGTGAGCTGAATTTGTAAGCTCAGATGTTGCCAGCCGAATGTAACTAAAATTTATATTAATGAGAATATTTTCATCTACATTTTCCTCCATTTTATGTATTGCTCTTGTTGTGTTACTCTTTCTGCACGGTCCAGATTGTTCTCTTTGAGGACCCTCCTACCATGGCTACGCCAATTAACTTGGATAAAGTTTGTCTTGGAAATTTGGGCCAGGACCCATTCCCCCAAGGGTGAAAGAGTCCCCCTCCTTAGCCAAGACCCAAATTCAAATTGGTTATTGGCACTAATTGAATACTCAAAATTCAAATATGATGTGTGGGATTTGGGAATCTAATTTTTGGAAATTTAGATAAAAACCTATAAATACATAGTCATTTTATCATTTGAAATCTAACACACATTCAAGTGAAAATACTATGGTCAAGAGTATTCAAGAGAAGCATATCAAAGCATTATTAAAACAAACATCATTTCAAAGTTTATGTATATTCATGTTCATGTTATGTGAAGGGTAATATTAATATAGGTATTCAATCATTCAAGAATTTAAGAAAATCAAGCAAGAAAGATCTGATACAGTCCTTGAAGAGATGTGTATGTATTTAGTCCTTCAAGGAAGAAATTGAAGGTTGGTGAATTGCAACATTTATTTACTCATCATTTCCTTCCTTTCTATTAACCTTTTTTATCATTGATATTGCCATTATAGAAGTGGCAACACTAGCACAGGGTTTGACTAAGGAAAACCTCTATATGGAACAACATTTTCCCCTTTTGTGCATGTAGGATACATGATTAAAGTGGATTGAAGAGAGAATTAAGATCCATTTTTCTTTGTTACATTTATTGTCACCATTCTAGTCAAGACATGGAAACTCACCTCCAACATATATTTATGACATTCCAACTATGTAATAGGCATAAAACATAAGCTCATATCTAACATCAGAAGAACTTGAAAGTTGAGCAAAAGAGATTTACACGAACTCAATGGCCATATGGAAACCTTGTCCTTGTAGGCCTATTAGAACTAAATTTTTTGGGCAGGTGAATATCATTCCTCCCCTTCCAGATTTATTAGAACCTGACTATAATTTTTTTTATCAGTTGTCGGATAATTGTATTTATTTTATTACGTCATATAGTTTATTTGACTTAATTAATCATAATTATTTTGAATCATTCAATGCCCCTTAAGGATATAAATCTAGGTTTGATTGGTCCACCATTGAGGTTGATAGTCAATTATCAACCTTGTTTATTTTTATTCTAATCAATCCATACCAAAAATGTGACCAAATGTACCCTAGGTTATGAGCACTAAACTTAGGGTCGTCACATTTTTATATTTTGTTTTGGTGAACCATACATTCTTACATCATAATCTTTCTTAGTTGGATATATTTTGAACCCTAGGTCTATATTTTGCATCATTATATTTTTTTTCATTTCTCATTTAGGATTGCATATTGCATCCATATTGTATCATAGATTGTATTAGGGTGTGTTTTCAATCATTTAAAATAAATTTTCATTTCAAAATTGTATTTAAAAAAGTGTCATTTTATTTCAACATTGTCATACATTTGCATTTACATCTTAAGTATCAATACATTTTATTTCAACATTGTCTAAACACTCATTTTTTAATTTTTCATAACCTTGTACAAAGACCCATTCACCCAAGGGTAACCTAGTCCTTTTACATGTTTCTTAACAAAAAATTTCACACTATTTTTTCTATGTTTGCTTAGTTGCAATGTACTTGAAAACCTCTATTTTGGAATTAATTATTACATGTAGTTAAGTTAATGAAAGGAAGTCCATTGTTTAAACTCAAAAATTGCATTTGAAAATTATTATTTTCAAATTTTTGCATCTTATAATTGGTCAAATTTTCATTTCATATCTAAAAGTTGCATTCAATCTCATTCACACAATTTCAACATTGCTATTTACTTTCTTTGTGCTTTAAATTGGATAAAATTAAGAAAATTTTGGAAATTTTGTTATTGTTTCATTTTTTTCAAGTAGAATCAGGATCTCTAAGAAGTTTAGTTCATATTCAAACTTTAATTTTTCAAAACCCCTAACCAGGATCTAGTCACCATTGGGAAATCTAGTTTTTTTATCTTTTCATTAGCCAACTTTTAGTGACAAAATACCCTTCGGGAGATCTATCTAGAGGTTGACATTCTCTTATTTTTCTAAATTATGTAGTAAAAAATCATCATGGATATGTGTTATGATAAAGTTTGGATGTCTTATAAATATTTGGTTAATGTTTCAAGTTTTGTTTGTTGTGATGATCCTAATAATGAAATTCATATCCCTAAACCTCCTAATCAATGTCCTTGTGAGATAGAAATCTTGGGTCAAGATGGAAAAAATCATATAAGAGTTCATACAAAACTCCTTGAATGTCCTTTTAAATAATATATCATTTTATCCCTTAATGCAATGGCCTAATCATCCATGTAAACAACCAACACCTCCTATCATTCCACCACTTGAGATGTTCAATATTTTACATCTTGAAATTAAACACCAAGTTTTATCTCAACCAATGATCTTGAAAGCACACAATGATAGCAATGTACCATATAAAAATGGATCATTGACATTTTGATGGTTATTTAGGTATTTAACCTGTGATTCTTGGTTCATTTTCTTTGATTTAATGTTGTAATGTAACTTATGCATTCACATTAGGTCCTAAATATTTAAATTGCATTGTCTTGTGGAGGTGTTGTGAAGTGATGTAACACATTTCTAGACTCTTATTATAATTCATCTAAAAATATTCCTTTTTTATCCCTTATCAAGTCCTATTTTAAAGTGTTGTAAAGTCTTGTAACAAGATTTCATGCTTTTCTAGGATTGTCTTCACTATTTACACTGTTCTTATGCTTTATTTGGACCCTTTATGCACTCATAGGCCTTAATTAAGAATATTTTTGAATTTAAACCCGAAAAAAAACATTAAATGTAAATTCTTGACACCCACTTGCAAGCCTAGAGTGGAATCCATTCACCATGGGTGGCAAATGAGTCCCTCTTGGCACAAAATTCAAAGTAATTCAAATTTCCTTTCAGGTTTTTATTCATTAAGACCTTATTTCAACCTATAATGTTATACTATTCGGCATAAGTGTGTATAAATAAGTGCTTTTCCATCCATTTTAACCCCCATTCATCTAATTCACTCATTCACCATCATTTAGCATTCTATCATTCAAATATATCAAAGCATCATTCAATCAAGCAAATATCAAGTATCTTGGAGTAGCCATTGCCATATCTTTAGACTTTAGAAACAAAGGTTTGGTGAGTTTGAAAATTTTCTTGTTGTTTATTAAAAAGTCATTTCTTGTTTCCATTCCATTTCATTTCTTTATGAAGGGTTTGACTACCAAAGTGGGATTTGACCAAGGAAAATCCTTATAACCTAATCCTTAACCATTTTCCCCCTCTTTTCATGTGTGTTTCCAGATCTTGTAGGAAGATTTGGAAAAGAAATAGGCATTGGAAATTGGTGAAAAATTCATCAAAGTGTTTGAAGTTAACCAAACCCTAGTTCAAGCTTGGACACAACATTCAACTTGTTTTCTGTAGATTTGACTTCATCAACACAACAAGAAGACAAGTGCAGATCTGGGCCCACAAACTATAAGGAAAGCATAGGTGTGGAAACACTTTCCTAATGTCAAAACTACAGGGAAGAATGCAGACAGTACTTTATAATTTTCTAATTACAGTCCAATTAAGACACACATAAAAGATTTACAAAAACATAACAAATACACAAAGACAAATGTACACCAAATTTACATGGGAAAACCCTATCAAGAAAAAACCCACCACACCAGGCTGAATCTCTTTGTATTTTAGTAATAAACAAATTACATACAATGCAGAGATACGACTCTCTAGTATTAGTTCACAGTAGCTTCATTCACTATTCATCCACTTACAAAAAATGCTCTCAAGAATCCGATTCACACATCTCAGAATTGATTTGCTTTTATCTTATCACATTCTAATTTTTCTCTTCTATTCATCCTTATCTGCCATTTCCCCATGGTAGAAAGTTTCCTTTCCATTACAAATTTTTCCTTGCATACAGTTCAGCTCCAGTGTCATAGTTGTTGCAAAAATCTAACTGCCATCCAATTGAAATTCGCTTCCTCTGATTGGTCCACGAGGCTCCACATAGGATGGTCAATTGGTCAAGGGCATTCAAACTTTGTTGGCATATCAGTGAGACACTAACAGTGTCTCCCCGATGCCACAAAGTCTTCGTTATCGATATCGACATAAGTCCCAACAGTCGGCAGGATGACATAGCGAATGCCACAAGTCATACGAAAACCATCGACGTCCATTTCATTCCTATCGACAAGAGTTTCCTCATCAGCAAGAATCATACTGAATGCCACAAGTCATATCGATCTCAAAAATGCCATTGACAAGACTATCGCAGATCACCAAGACCTCATACCGAAGTGTTCAAGTCATATTGATCTCAAAAATACCATCGGCAAGACTATCATAGATCGCCAAGACCTCATACCGAAGTCTTCAAGTCATGTCGTCGTGAGTTTTCCATTCGGCGAGAAAA